>JAVSBV010000089.1:1142658-1159711 GCA_033117975.1 Parotocinclus spilosoma | reverse complement strand
TGTAACATAGGGCATGTTCGTTTAATCGGACCAGCCGGTTATTAGGACCAAAACGATCACATCCCGATGTGGTCCGACCGGAATCGACTGTATACTGTATATACATACAGTGTATATCATTCCTCCCACATTTCAAAGACATGCATTTTTGTGATCAGTGTATAATAATTAAGAAAATATCCCCAAAACTGAGATTGATTGGTTTAAAAGGTGGTAAAAGATGTCCAGATCAAACAGTTCAAATCTAAACAGAACTATGGTGAAGATGCAGGACGATGAAAAATGCTTTGGTGGATGGAAACAATTTAATACATTGTCTACAAATGGCCCAAATTCAATACAACTGTTTTTGGGATTGAGTGAAATCTCAGGTCTCGTTCAGGGACGGTAATCCTACTGTTACTGACCATCGTCTCCTGCTCAAAGCGTTTGTAGATCTGCTCCCTCTGCTGCTGTTGTTTGTAACTGAGCTGCTGCTGTGCTCTCTGCTCCTCTTTCTGCAACAGCCTCAACTCTCTCAGCTCCTGACGCCTGTCAAATGCACACATATGCAAAAATCCAAGGTGTTACAATGACAGTAAAACCACCCTTGAATCTGTACCAGAGGATATCCTAGACTGCCTAACAGGATACACGCTTACACGCAGACAGGAATAGCACTCAACAGCCGCATACTTCCTGCCTGGTCTTTCCTGAGACCATTCAAATGTCAGGTATTGTTTACTGCATTCCCATAAACTCAGATTTATACCTTCAAAGGATGATGCACCCCAAATATCCCATAACTTTTTAATTTTCAATATAATCAACATAAAATCATTCAAAATATTGAAATTTAAGGTAAAACAGATAAACATGTGCTGCTCACAAGAGGATAGAGGATTAGAGGATATAAAAAAAAAACAACAAATTTTTGTGAGCAGTGTATTATCACCCAACTAAATACATATAAAAATATATTTACATACACAATTAATCTTTACCAGCCTTGATTTCTCTAAGCTCAGCTTCCCCTAAAATGTCCAAAATTAAATGGTCAAATATATACAGCTGTGTTAACATTTAATCAACTTAAAACGCACTAGTTCAAGACGAGTTACATTTACTTTTACGGCATTTAGCAGATGGCATCATCCAGAGCGACTAACAACTGATACGGTCTTACAATTCAAGCAATTGTGGCTTAAGGGCCTTGCTTTAGGTGGCAGTTTGGCAGAGGGGGGATTTAAACCCTGGACCATTAGGTCCAGAGTCCAGTACCTTAACCCTGATATTTGTGGCAACTCAAAAGCTACCCTATGTAATAAGAATTCAATATGCTAGAATTAACAATTTAGCAATTTGAGATTTTGCATTAACACGGATTTTAAGTGGTATCTGCAATGGGCAATTTCCATAAAATCGAATAAGGTCATGTTCTTTCTTTTCTTATCTGCTTAATCCTGAACAGGGTCGTGGGATAGCCAATAACCAGCAAGCCACCATGCCACTCATTCAGTACAACAGAATTACAATGCAGTCAGAAAGTCATTTTTCACTTTTAGTTGTAAAAAACTTTACAAATAATACTAACTTTATGTTGCTGTTAAGAATTTTGAAAATGTTTGCAAATTTATTTGCATTATCTGAAATTTCTTGAACAGGGAGACTGGTCTGGGTTGAGAGAAAGCTGAATTGAGCAAAATACAGATAATTTGATCCAGAGTGCCTGGGTCCTCAGGCTGTTCATCTTCAGTCAGCTTATAAATAATTTAAAGACAACCATTTAAATGTACTTGAGTGGCCCAGCCAGAGCCCTAACTTGAATCTCTGGAGAGACCTGAAAATGTCTGTCAACTAACTGACCACATCCAAACTGACAGAGCTTGAGAGAGGATCTACAGAAATTAATGGCAGAAAATCCCCAAATCCAGTTCTGCAAAACCTGTGGCATCATATCCAAGAAACCTGGAGGTTGTAATCACTGCCAAATGTGTTTCAAGTACTGAATAAAAGGTCTGAAAACTTATGTCAATTAAATGTTTTGTTTTTTTCTTTTCAATACATTTTTCAAAAACATTTCTCTAATTCTGTCATTATAAGGTAAACGAATACATGAATATACAGTATAATAAATTAATAAATGCCCTAAAAAGTCTACAAAACAAATCAGAAGCTGATTTGTAGACAGCTCACCTTAGGAATCTCATCTCTTCATTTTTGGTGTCATTGTCGGTGATAATTTTGGATGTTGTCACGCTAACCTCAACACCATCCACAATGAATTTGCGAGTTTTCTTCAGGGTCTTCTTCTGACGTTTCCTATCCTGTGGGAGCATGAATATGGTGTTCAAATGGACAAATGATAGCAGCAAATGTGACATCTGCATCTCGCCCCCTACGTCTTCGAGAATTCATATGGTAACTTACTTGTATCGAAACTGATCCTGTCTCTTTTGAATTGCTTACAAAGCTGGAGATGGACAGGTTTAGGTCGATGCTACTGGTGTCTGTCATTGATCCTCTACCTGAGTCTGAGCCTTTCTTCTGAAATCTTGGTTTTTTAGGACTTTCATTCTCCTGGGCAGACTTCTTATTACCTGCTTCTCTAATTTCCTCTTCTTTCACTGAAGAAGTTGGGGGTGTGGGTTTCTCCTCTGTCTGTGAACCAGTTCCCTCAGCGTGTTTGGCGAGTTCCTCTGTGGCTGGCTTCACTTTCTCAGTGGGAGTTTCCATTACAGGCTCTTCCTTCACCACTGAGTCATTATCCTGAATTACAGTTATACCTTCCACCTTTGTTTCAATTGACTGTTTTATATCTTTCATGTTCTCTTCTGACTCCAATACATTTATTTTAGTGGAAGTGTCCTTGTCTTTTTTTTTCACAGTCGGCTGCTCTGCAGGTTCAGCAGGTTCAGTCGCCTCCTGGATGTGATTCACGTCCACTTTAGGAGTTTCTGGTACAGCTGTCTTGTCATTACTAAGTTTCATATCTGGGACCTTTGGAACGACCGGGATTTCTTCAATTTTCTCTAAAACTGCTTCCAGGGTAGAGGGTGACTGGGACAGCTTCTCATCTTCAGAGCTCACAACACTGGCATCAGACGAAGCCCGCTTGTGTCCATGAAGCAGCTATTTGAAGAAGAAAAACATAGGCTTACTAAGATCCTAAATAAAATGTGCATTCCAATCAGAAGGCAACATTGTGGGCCAGCATTAGAGCACCCCCAGAAAAGGGACTGAGGTACTAAGAAGGTACTGCAACAGTATTTTGTACTTCTTGTAGCAGGTCATAGATTTAATTTCACTTGGCATAAACTTTAGCAATGGCAGTAATGTCCAGCCCTTTTAAATCTCATTGCGACGGTGCTAAATAAATTAAACTTGTGTTACACCCAGTAGCCATAAATTTCCCAAATGATATTGTCATTACATTACCCACCACCCAATACAAATAAATACAAAAGCCTAATTAAATGCATGTTTAGAATATTTGACCAGATCTCATGACAATCTCGCACCAGCTGTGACTCGTGATCATCATCCTCTTCTTCCTCCTTTGATTCCTCAATCTCCTCCGTGACTTCAGCTTTAGCTTCTGCTATGAGCTCTCTTAGTGGTTTGCTATCAGTAATGCTGCTCACAAATGGGTGCTAAATGGACACAGAGAAAACATTCTTTTAGAGCAACACCAGGTCAGCCGGCACTATGGACACTATAGAGCTTTAGAGATGATAGCTGACATAATGCATGAATCTGGAATGTGAGAGGAACCTGAAGTACCCAGAAGAAACCCATGCAAACATTAAGAGAACATGCACACTCCAGGCAGGTGGAGTCTGGGCCAGGAATTGAAATGGAAATCTTTGTAGCTGTGTAACAACAGGGTTAACCACCATGATTTACACACATCTGCCATTTACTACTGACTAAAACGGCATTTAAAGGCCTCTGCAGAAGAGGATGTACATGGGCATGAATCATGCCATTGAAACAGTTAAATGAACACATTTCTATTGTGCTCAATTGGGGCAAGAGTTGTTCAAGTATTTCATTCTTTTGTATTTAATTTTATGTTGCTAAAAGGAATAAAACAACAAACCCTGACAAATGATCTGAGACCAGTGTGAATAAGAGACTCACCTGAAGAAGCTGAGCAGTGCTCCATCTATTGTCGACATTCTTAGCCAGAGCATGTCTCAGGAAATCACTGAATTCTGGAGACCTGAGAAGCACAAAGCACAAGTCTTAGACTAACTGCAAATATACACTTTTGTTTGCAGGAGAATATATTGAATCCTTTGGAATTCTGTATCTACAGGATGAGTCAAAAGGCACAGGACATGTTGCGTGCTACATCACGGGCTTTTCACAAAGGATGTGAAAACCACTGCAGTGGTTCTTTATCAGTAGTGGGCTTCAGGCGACCACTATGTGGTCAATATTGTGAGAAATTGGTGTTCTTTCTGTCAGTTGTTATAGTCTATGAAACTACAGGTGCGTTCCCCAGACATCAGAATCGTCAATTCCATCTTCAGTTACCTGCGATGAACAAGTTGAAATTTCTGCATTGATAATTTCTAAACCACAAGAAATATTGTGCCACAGGCTTACCTATTACTTTCTGAGGTTTTCAGATAGGCCATTTTCCCTTTTGTTTCTGAAACAACAAGGGTGTTCTGTGACTTTTGATTTATTTAGGATGCCAGGATTTTTTCACAATTTGCTTTAGGTCTATTCTTCACTCCAGTTATAATAGACACTTTCTGTCTAAACTAATAACATAAACTACAAGTCATCTTTTTGTCATCCTGTTTAATCATTTAAGATTTATGTTAAAAAGAGTAAGTAAACCCTTGCATAAAATAAACGTAGTAAAACCATCTTTAGCAACAATGTTTCAGAAACTGCTGTTCTAGGAGTTTTTGCATGAACAGTGCACTTGAGGTCATAGCACAGCATTTCATGTGGGTTAGGGACCAGACATTGAATTTGTTCCTACAAAACATAAAATGTCTTCTTTTTAAAGCCTTCCTTGTGTTTCGATCACTTTTGTATCACTCAACTGATGGAGATTTAGAATGCACTGGATTCTTCATGGTTTATTTTAATACAAAATGTTGGTTCCATGCTATAACAGTGGTACTTTAGGCCTTTTGCCTTTTGCCAAGAACATTACAATTGGTTATTGTGTTCTTTGTAGGATGCCCTGATCTATAGTCAGCATTAACATTACTGAATTTCTTCCATTCTCTAGCATTATGTCACAATCAGAAAAGGTGTTTTCCAGCTTTTAGCATCACTAGACCTCTTCATGATTTTTATAGAACTTATATGAACAGATGTTTCCTGCATGGAGAAGACACAAACTTTGTGTTCTATCTATTGAAGTTCTTCTTAAATGACCAGAGGTTTAATTTTATTGACCATACTTTTATCAGTTTGGACTATGAACGATTAATCAATGTGGTCAATAAAACATTAAAAGCAAAACAGTTTCTGTGTTACTAATTAAAACAGAATGTGTTTATCTATAAGAAAGACTAGGCCCCATTTTATGAGTACTTTATTTTGATATCCAAACAATTCCAAAAGGACTAATTGTTTTCTTTTAGGTGTGTACGCGTTGTCGTTTTGCAATGTGTATGCTCTCTCATGAGCAGCAAAACTCCAGAGGTCCCCAGCTCAATCGCTTATGCTTGTGTGGCTTTTCTCAATATCATCTACTGTCTTCCCACTTCCCAAGGTCCAGGTGTTTGTCAAGTCAAGTCATATTTATTTATATAGCACTTTTTACAAGGGAGCAATATTGCCCTGCGATGGACTGGCATCACGCCAAGGGTTATTTCACACTTAGCAACCTACTTCCACACTTGTTTTGATTAAATTGTTATGAAAAATGAATGAATAAATGACTGAATGTTCTCATAAAATTTATATTTAATTGTTCTCTCCTTTTCATTTTATCTTGGTCAGGGGTTGCGGGGATGTATGCAGTCTGTCATGAAACTCATTGTGCATAGAGTGTAGTACATCACACGGTTCAGTGACCATAACATGTAACCATCCTGTTGTCTGCTGCAAGCAGAGCCAAACCCAGGTTTGAGCCACAGAACCTGCTTTAATTTGATTGAACAGCAGTGTTCATTTTGGCTACACAACCAGAGTTTCACTTCTTACCATTTGGAGGGCTGCATGAGAGTGGGTGGGTCAGCCTTAGCGATTTTCAGGAGCACCCTCATGGGGTTCATCTCGTGATTGGGAGGCTCAACCTGGGCCAGCTCAATCAGGGTAACACCGAGGGACCATATATCTGCCTTGAAGTCATACGGCCTGTCCTTGGATGTCTCGCACATCACTACTTCTGGTGCCATCCTGATTATATGGGTGCATGAAAGTTTCAAAGTGAAATCATTTAATAGTATTGCTCAAACAAAATGAATGTTTACAACATGCGTTTAGTGGCTTACCAGTATGGCGTTCCAATAAAAGAGACTCGTCTCTGGAGCGTTTTTGTGTTTTTGGCAGACACCCCAAAGTCCGCTATGGAGAAAGTTTGTTTTAAATTAAACCTTTCCATTTTACCAAACTGTTCAAAGCGATACCACATGTGTGTTCCAGTCTCACATTTTAGGATAGCGTCCCAGATAAAGAGAATACAGATGTAATTTTCAGCTGATTGTCTACTTTCACTCTGACACATTCTTAACCAGAACAGGCTTTGCGAGGGCAGTTCAAACAAGCATCATGACCAAGTAGACATGTAAAGCACAAACAGTCATCTCTTATAATAATTTTAATGTAATTTGTGTATCATATGTATACAAGTTAAAACCTTTGCTAGCATGACTGTCCTAATGTGACCCATTTATCATCTTCTGCCTTTACCAGCACTACAGCCTGTGCCCAGTATTGTAACACAAACATGCAGTAAAACTCACCCTTACCATATTTGGAATAGCTCCCTTCCTCTACACAACCCAGCCTTTGTGGGTGTAAAAAACAATAATATATAAAATCAGCAGCATCAGCAGCAGTACAACTGCAGCATCAGCACATTAACTACACACACAGAGAAGGTACTAGAAGTAGAAGTGCATTTGTGTCTTTAACATCAAGCCAGTTTCAGTTACCTGACTGAGTTTTCAGCCATATTAAACTTCAGAAAGCTGAGAAATAATTATATAAGAAAGCTATGAGTTTTTCTGTGCTAACTTTAAAAGTAAAATTAGATGTATTTTAGTATCAGACTAGAACAAGCTAAGCAAAATAAATTGCCTAAAATATATGGTATAAGGAGAACATTTTCATGTACTGAAACAAGGACTCTAGACATGAGTAGTTAAATATGCGTTGGGTAGCACCGCTGCCTCACAGCAAGAAGGTCCCAGGTTCAATCTCTGGGTGGAGTAGAGTGGCCTGGGTTCTTTCTGTGTTAAGTCTGCATGATCTCCCCGTTTCTGCGTGGGTGTACTCTGGTTTCCCCTCACCGTCGAAATGACATGCGTTAGGTTAATTGGTGTATTTAAAGTGGCCCTTAGTGTGTGACTGTGTGTGTGCCCTACAATGGATTTGTCTAGGCTCTCGTTCCTGTCCATGCACAAGAGTTGCCGGGTGGATTAAGCGGAAGATTATGGATGGATGATTTTGTTAATAATTGAAGTTACAGAATCACGCTGCCTGGATTCAACAGACTAGGCAGCTTTTTTCCAATCTTCTGTTCTTGGCTGGCATGAGAGGTACCAAGTGTGATCTTCTGATGCACATCTTTAGATGATCACTGATTTATTTATTTGTAATAAGAAATAGTGCAAGGGATGCCCATTTGCCCACGTACTCTAGCATGGCACGATGGAACAATTTCACTCGTCTTTATTTTCAAAAATGTAAATTGTGCACTACATATTGAATAAAGTGTCGTTTCAGATTCAGCCCTATTTTACTTTAACCTTCACATTTGTGGGGAAGTACAAACTTCTCTCCTCTCTACTTAAATTGGCTATTATTATGAACCAATCATCACTTACAGTGCACATATAATTAAACAATGTCAAAAATAATACAGATAATATAAATGGCATGGCATTATCTGTATTAATAAACCAACCTCCTTTGTGCTTACACACACGTACCAAGCTTAATGTCTCCATCAAGTGTGAGCAGAATGTTTCCAGCCTTTAGGTCTCGATGGATGACTTTGTTTTCATGTAGGTAATGCAAGGCCTCCAGAGTCTGCTTACAAACCACCCTGATCTGAGGTTCTGTCAGAGGCCTCTCCAGTTCTGCACATAAACAAACACAAGGTTCAGTCATTGTAAGGATTTTCTACTGGCATAATATTACTGTAGCTAACCAACACTACACTCACAAATAACCATAATCTTAAACCTCAGTAACCTAAAGCAAATATTTTGGCTCCTTTTGTTTTTTAAAAGAAAGCTTTGGAAAAAGAGTAAAATAAAGATTTATTTTTCCTTCTGAGTACCAGCCAAATGTCGCCATAAAGTAAAAAATGTAACCTCGTGCTATATTTGCGAGGATATTTGGCTCCTAGGTACCCCCCCCCCCCACACACACACACACTGTTACTTTATCTTTAGTTTAAGAAATGACCCCAAAAGTAAGCAGGGTTCAGGCATTTTTTTACCAACTTTTTTTAAAATTTGCATAGTACAGAGCCCTATTAAAATGCATAGCAGAACTTCCATCCTCAAAACAGCTGTGGTACATTTGTGACTGTCAGCACCAGGGGGTAACCTGATCTTAAATTAATCTTCCTTAAGAGATTGAAAATAAGCTCTTAAATCAAAGTAGATTCACTAACAATGCGTGTTTTTTTCTAATCCTGCTTCATGCACAGCATTCCAAAATAATCATATTCATCACTAAACAAGTTTTTTTTCATGTCAAGAGGCACGTATGATAAAGCTGATACCTCAAGTATTTAACCTTTTAGTTTGTTTTTTTTTACCAAGGATGCACCAATCTGACATTTCCAGTTTCTTTTCCAGATACCTGATATTGATTTAATACCATTGATAAATGAATAAACCATATACCTTACCATGTGAGAGAGACATAAAGCATCAGAACTGATTTAAACATTAATTTACTAACTTTGTAAAATAAAAAGTGAACACAGATATACATTTACTAAATTGCTTTTCATTTGTCACCAAACTGAGTAAAAGGCAAACATAATAACCACTATTTATATATTATTAATATATGTGTCTGTTATTATTAAGCAGTGCTGCTGGAATTTTAAACCACCTCAGTGTCACTTCTGGACTGAAAATAGTCCGCCAGCAAAGTAGTTCAGTAAATCTAGAAAGTGCAATGACCACTAAAAATACAGTATAAGCAAAATATCAACTGACATATATAAAATGACTAAGACTTTTGCACAGTACTATATGTGTGTGCAATGTGCCCTATGAACAAAGGACACCCTATCTAAGGCTGCTTTCCATTTTGCGTCCTGTGCTGCCAGTTAGGTCCCACTTCTTCACAACCTTAAACTGGATTGAGAATCTATAAAAATAAACAGTTGAAGGAATGAACAACCCTGGCACAGAATGTTTAATAGCATAACTCACCCAACATCACTGCATCCACAGCCCCTCCAGCACAGAACTCAATCAGAATCTGCAGGGGAAAATGTAAATGTAAAGGATGGACTCAAATCATTAAAAAGACACTTTAATCACAATGTTTTAGTGCTTTTATTTTTGCTCAAACTCTTCTCAGTACTATAAACATTAGTTGCCAATGGGATGAAAAAAAGACAGAGAAGAAGCTGGAAAACTAAAATTGACATTGTGATCACTGCTACCATGTCAGAAAAGTATCACTCATTCATATAACTAACAGAATTAACTATAGCAAACAGAAAAACATTTGTGGGAGTTACATGGTGAGTGTTCTACAATTAAAAAGCCAGAACAACTTATATAAAGATCTTATTTATTTATTTTATAATATAATATTTTGTATGTTTCTCTTGAGCCCAGCTGCAACATATTTATTTTGATGATTTAGACTCACTTTAGGTACACCTTGCTAGTAATTGGCTGTCGTGCCTTTGCCTTAAGAATTGGCTTAAGTCTTTGTGGCATAGATTCAGCAAGGTACTCCGTGACATTTAACTGATGTTCAGTTGGTATTAAGGGAACCATAGTGTGGCAAGAAAATATCTCCCAAACCATTACACTATCACCAGATAGAATTGTTGCTACAAGGAAAGATGGATCCATGCTTTTATTTTGTTTACAACATATTCTCACCCTCTAAATGTCACAGCAGATATTGCGACTCATCAAACCATCTTACATTGTCCACATTTGGCGAACCTGTGTGAACTGTAGCTTCAGCTGTAACCCAGTATGATCTTCTTCTGTTGTGGCCCATCTGCTTCAAGAGTCGACGTGTACATTCAAAGATGCTCTTATATCTGACCATTATCTGCTGACCTCTGGGGTCAGCAAGACATTATTGTCCAAAAAACTGATGCTCACCGGATGTTTTCTCTTTTTTGGACCGATCTCTGTAAACCTCTGTAAAAACAGAATATGAAGATTTGCAAATCCATATTCCACTTAATACACCGAAAAGACAAGATATTTAATGCTCAACCGAATCAACTTTATTTTTTGGCAAATATTCACTCATTCCCAACACTTTTGAAACGTGTTGCAGACATCAAGTACATAATAAATAATGAAAAAAGCAAAAAACAATAATTTGATCAGTTTGAATATTTTGTCTTTGTAGTGTATTCGATGTTTATGATTATGGATTTGCAAATCTTCATATTGTGTTTTTATGAATGTTTTACACAGTCCCATTTCACTGGAATTGTGGTTGTATGACTGTGGGTGAAAATCCCAGTAGCTCAGCAGTTTCTGAAATGCTCTTGAGCAGCCTGTCTACTTCAAAGACAAACTTATATGACCTTTCTTACCCATTCTGGTGCTTTTTGTAAAATTCAGAAGGTCGCCTTGACCATATCTACATGCCTAAATGCATTTAGTTGCTAAAGTAGCAAGTTAGTGTATATTTTAACCCAAGTGATCCTTTAAGATTGGAGAAACTTTGAACAAGTCACAATGTTTCATATACACAGAAAGACTGCCAGGCTTTCAGATTCCTACCCAACAGAACAACCTCACATTCAATCCTGTTAATGTTTAAACAAACTTCCTGCCCAAGTTTATAAGTTCACTGGTACTACACCTACAATTAAAGGTTAAAGGTTGAAGGTAAACTCATACATATATATTATAGCCAAAAGTGCAATACCTTTAACAGGTTCATAACATATTGCATAAAGGCATGGAATCACCATAAACAAACAATGCTGGATTGTACTGAACACTTTCATATGTTTCCACCTCTCCAACAATTTATTTAATGAGATTTCTGCCCTGCCATACAGAAATGGTTGGACTACTCTAATGCTAAATGTATTTGGCTTAGCAGAGCCCTTACTTAAACTGTGCCTGCATTTATCTTTAAGAGCCAGCAGGGAGCTCATAGTCCTTTTCCAAAGCCTTCTCAGAAGACTAAAAACTGATGTAGAAGGAAGGAAGGACACATTCCATACTAATAATTCTTGTGATGTAAGTTTGGGTGTAAACAAACTGACATCTTTGGTATATAATACATGTTTAAGACATCTGTATATCCGTATCAGATGTACAGTCTAAAAGTTTGAGCCCTCTACCAAAGCACTTATTTATGATTAAATGTTTCCTAAATCTCTTACAATAATCTTTTAAGATACATAATTTCTCAACTCCAAGGAATCAGTTTTAGATTAGACGGGTTTCATGGGTTTTTCTTATAAGTTTAGCCTGGTTTTGAAATACACCATGTATACAAACTTGAAAGACTGTGAATCCTTTAAAATTATATTTTTTTATATTAAAGATTACCAAAAGCATCATAGTTTAACTTTAATTTTTAGTCTTAAAAGCAGATAAAGAGAGTCAAATTAAAGCAATGAGAAAAAATACATTACTTTTGAGCAACAATATTCGCAACTAAACGGTTCTAGTATCTGTTAAAAAGTCCTGTACAATTCTGGGACGAAACCAGTGTCAGATGAACCCTATGCAGGTATGAATACGAAATGCAACTTCTACACAGAGCATGTGCAGGTCAGGATCGAATTGAAGGATCACATTAAGTAGACACAACAGCTATTTACTGTAAATCGTAAAATTGTATGATTTATAACATTCATTTATTGTTAGAATTTATAGTTTTGTAATACATTTTTATACATTTTGTGATTTTTTTTTTTTTTTATGTAAAAGTTCGGCAAAAACCCGCGAAACAACAAAAATCCACAATATATTTTTTCCATTAATATTTTTTGAAAACCTGCGATGCACCGAGTCCGCAAAAGGTGATCCGAGAAATGGCGATGGAACACTGTATTCCATACCAGATTCTCTATTACATCTATTAAATACAAGGATTCACAACCTTTTTATCCTGGACTGTGAATGATTAAGCAATGTGTTGAGTAAAAAAACCTCAACTAGTTGATGTGCAATAGGGAAACTGTGAAGCAGTTCAAGGCCAAATGCATTTGTCTATTATGATGACTTGAAAGAGGATCAAAACACATTTTGTGAGTGAGAAATCCAGGTCATTCCAAGAGGTTTACAAATATTGTATTGCAGGTGTATTGAATGAAACTATCATATAAGTCAATTCTGACATTTAAACTGCAGTTGTACATGACAGTAAATGGTAGCGTACTACATAATCCACTCAATTTACAAAAGAGGTCCCCTTTAAATGCCACATGAGGAAGAAGGTTCACAAATCCACTGGTGAACCTCTGAGCCTGATAAAAATCGACATGCCTATTTCAACAAGCCACACCTGTATGAAAATAATGCGATCTGGCAGTGACCAGGGTGGCCTGTAATATAAATAACCAAGTCATTATGCCTGGTCTCATATGGCAATATTCTGCATGCAATAGTGCTCTTATGTACTAACCTCTGTCTGCTTATGCTTCTTCTACAAACAAACACAACCAATTTTTATACAATAGCAATATGTTAAAAGGATTTTAAATGGGTCTGTTTATTAACTGTTCAGATCATTAATACATTTTGTTACTTTGGCATCCACAGTCATCAGACCTCACTCTGTAGCAACTGTGTGACACGGTCACATCATATAAAATATATGGCCTGAAATCTCCAGCACCTTGTTTATTCAATGCCACAAAGAATTAACTCGACCAACACCTTTGTCCGATGTCCACCAGAATCAAACCTATAGATCCAACGACCTTTCACTGACAGGCCTGAGATTTAAACTCACAGCCCAATTGATTATTATGACAATAGCCCTACAATTTGGGCAACACTTCAAAGAAAACAGATATTTTCACCTTTTCTGCAGCTGGGACACAGTTAAATTGCTTTAAACCAAACCACACAAGCAGTCTAATCAAACTTCTATTCTCAAGCCTCTGCTCAGGAAGGAAGCAGACTAGGAAAAGGGTAAGATTACAGGATCTATTGTCTCTTTAATCTGGTTTTCCATTGACATGACATGTACCATATAGAACATGAAAGACCTGATCTTTATTGCAATACAATGGTAAATTAATATGCCATCACAGGATCCTGCTCTTAACATTATAGTACTTACACATTATGCAGCAGCAAAACTTGCTACTAATTGTAAATGTAAGTCTATGAGGAAACAGAACACCATGGTTATCCTGGTCTGGTCAAAGTATCCGTCAGTAAAAGTAAATGTCAGGCACCCTGTTCTGAAATTTTGTCTAATATCTTGCAGTTCTATCCAAAAAAAAGTCTGTTTAATGTTAATAGGACTAAATCTTTTCTCTTATTTTATACAAACCTGAAACTGTGGTGTCTTGGTGGTACATGGTTGCTTCACAGCTCCAAAGATCCCCAATTTGATCCCAATCTTGGACTCCACCTGTGTGGAGTTTGCATGTCCCTATGGATTTACTCCGGGTACTCCAGCTTCCTCCCACGTCCCAAAGACATGCGTTAGGTTAACTGGTTTCTCTGAACTAGCCCAGTTAATATGTGGGAGGTTCTATGTTATAGCAGTATAGTTTAGTTTTTCGGCACCATTAACGCCTGGTAGACACTCATGTATCCATAACACTTTTTAAAGCAACGTTGCATATACTCACCCAAAGCTTGCTGTTATAGTAGAAGGCATCCAAGAGCTTGACAATGTTTTGATGGTTACAAGATGCCAGGATGTCAATCTCCACCATGTAATCTTCCAGTTCCTCCTCAGTTTTAGTGACAATGACTTTTGCTGCAGCCAAAATGCCAGACTGCCTATTTTGAGCCTAGGAAAGTCAACATAATTAGTCTTTTCTTTATTTCTACAGTATGCAAAACAACTGAACCACACTACTGGTCGTTGCATGTGTACAAACATAGATATAGTTTCTTCTCTCACACAACACTGCAAATATTGACAGTGCTGATAGGAAATGACCTTTAACATTGGCAAAAGTCAGGTTAAAGCAGTGACTTCTATAGTAGACGATGTTTTGCCGATAAGAATGTGTATTACATGTGTGTTTTTCACAAACAAACCCTCATATCACTTTGAAATAATAAATCAATATAAACCAACACACAATATGTGGGACAATGTAATTGTAATTGCTAGAAAACATGTTTTTGTAGAATTATAAATAGTATATTTTAATCAGTAAAACTTGACAAATCATTTGACCAGACCAAAAAAAGAGTATCTCTAAAAGCTAACATGATAATTTTATGATCCTGTAGCATGTTAATTTGGCGTATACTGCGTACCATTTTCTGTTTCTGAGTATAACAGGTGCTAAACAAGTCTGAGATTTAGATGTACACTGCAGCAAACAGATATTTAAAGATTTGTTTTACTATACATTCATTTAATCCCAGGGGAAATATATACTGTGAAATTTGGGAGTAGAACCATGAATTGGCCAAACTTCGATTAAAATCTATAGTAGAACTGTGAAATTATTTAAGGTCAGTTCACAGTCACGCAAGATTACATCTGAACTATGAAATATGACAGTGGAAACATGAAGTGGCCAAATTACCATCAAAAACTCATAGTAAAATTGTGAACTTTATGATCAAACTGCGAAAGTTCACATTAAAACTGTTAACATTAAAACATCTAAGCCATTTCATTTCTATGACTTTGAGATAGATAATGTAGGAACCTTATTCATGCACCAATATGCTAATGATAAGCAATATTATATTCAGCATATCTTCTGACATATCTACACAATTCTACACAAATTCTAATTCTAATTCTGACAAATCTACACATTTACACAATTAGACAAAATTGCCCAAGCACAAGACTCTAAACACTAGACTACATCAAATCTTATATGATTTGTTCTTTTGTGTAAACTCCGTCTGCTTATCATGCATGGGCAAACAATATACTTTTTATGATCAGTGAATCATCTACAAGGGTGATCTACGTGGATGGTTGAGATAGTTAATCGATGAATCAATCGTTTACTTATACACTGCTCACAAAATTTGGGGACAGTATTTCATTAAGAAATATTTGAATTTGAATTATTCCTTAAGTTTTGTGAACAGTATAGTTTCATAACAGCCAACCCTAATGAGTGAACTATACAAAAGGAGGTCAGATCAGTGATGTACAAACTGACCTCTACCCTGTGTTTTGTTTTAAAAATCCATAATTTTCCTATAATACAGAAATCATTTAGTACTTCCTTACTAAACAGGAAAACATCCATTTCTGTTTTCTAGCTTTCTGTCCTAATGACCATAATGGGCTCAGACACAAAACACCTTGTGACAAGCTACAACAGTCATGGGTCAGTAGTTGTAATGAACAATGGATTTTTGAGCAAGACTCTTAAAAGTTCCAAGCCTATTATTCAGTAATTCATGTTAAAACATATTAGACACTTAGGTGGTTTAATGGCATTTCACCATGTAGATAATTTTGTCTGAGGGAGGAGTGGCCAGGAAAAGGAGCATCCTCCAGCACTGCAAAATCTGGGGGTAGTATGTGTTTATCTACTTATAATTGTAATTAATTAAAGTTCCAGAAATTTGTATATAAATAAATCAAATGTTAAAACATATTATTATGTATTATGTGGTGCAGTGACAATTTCTGGAGCTATCATAGTGGTCTAGTTTGCTATAGTGTTGCACTATACGGCTATCGTTATAAACTAAACACTGCCCATTTCCAGCTATAATGCTTAGTCACCATTTCAGATGATCCAAATTGTTTTTGTAAGGTTTCAGAGTGTAACTGGACATAAAATAAAAATGTGCAGAGGTACAGCATCTCACATAAGTGAGTACACCCCTCACATTTTGTAAATAATATATTTTATCTTTTTTTCATGACACAAACACTGAAGATATGACACTGTATGTAAAGTAATCAGTCTACGGCTTGGTCAGTCCAGCACCTTCACCCCCAGAGCACAACAAGCGCCATAAAATCTCCAAAAACAGTTTGAAAGGTCACTATTCCACTTTGCATCAGTCCATCTCAGATGAGCTCAGGCCCAGAGAAGCCAGTGGTGTTTCTGGGTGTTGTTGATATGTGGCTTTCGCTTTGCATGGAAGAATTTTAACTTGCACTTGTTGATGGAACTGTGTTCACTGACAATGGTTTTCTGAAGTGTTCCTAAGCCCATATGGTAATATCCATTACAAAATGTAATCTGAAAAGTTTTTAATGCAGTGCAACTTTCCCAGTCTTTTGTTGCCCCTGTCCCAATTCTACTGGAGCAGGCAGCATATTCCAAACGAGTACACCGCAAAAAATAAATTTCCAAAAACTACATAATATGTATAAAAAATTGGATCTAAATGCTTATATTAAGGAAATAAATCTGCCAATGGGGTAAGCAATTTTTACTTGGTAAGATTTCTTAAAATAAGCAGTATTAGCTAGGCCCTTGTTTTGCACTTAAATGTCTTAGAACTAGTTAGAAAATGTGTAAATAAAGCATTTTAAACTCAATATAAGCCAAAATCCA
>JAVSBV010000089.1:1119823-1134084 GCA_033117975.1 Parotocinclus spilosoma | reverse complement strand
AGTATGTACAACTACAAACATTATAAAAAAAAATACAAGTCATTTTGAGTTATCTGTACCAAGTCTCAAGTCATGAATTCCAAGTCAAGTCTTTTAGTAATGTTCATCAAGCAAGTCTCAAGTCCTTAAAATTGCAACTCGAGTCCCCCACCTCTGGTAATATGTACTAGCATAGCATCATTAAAGATATTTGGCCAGCATGGACGTGCACATGGTAGAGCTGTCGTGACTTCTGAAATCCATGGTTTTATATCTGGCAAGGATTAAGCCTGTTTGGATGTGCATGTTCTCCCTGTTTCTGCTTCTCCCTCAAGGTACCACAATTCCAAAGCGTGTGTGTTAGGTCAAACAGTCCCCCTGTGTGTGTATGGTTATAATTTTAACTTGTAGTCACTGTTAACCATATTAACATGTACCAGTGGGAAAAATGTATATCCTATGTATAATCCAAACTGTACTGTACTGTAATCCTAGAAATTGACAGGATATTTCAAAATTAAATCTCCTGTAATTAAATATCCTCTATTTTTTGTAAACAGTGTATTACTAGCTTAACAGGCAGATTTTATTTTTTTGGTTCACTGATTGACAGTAAAATTTGAATGAATTTTTTCGTTTAAATTTAAGTTTGGTTTCTGCTGGGTTTCCATCCAAAGGTTTTGGAATTTTATTGAACTTATCAGTATTAGAGAATCAGCTGTAATCTTGCTTATTATTTTCTATGAAGCAAGTAAATTGTCTAGACGACATGCTTAAATAATTGCAAATAGTTATTTAAATGTGGATTTTAATTCATAGGACAGATAAGAAATTGGTTTTGCTGTTGTCAGTTTGCTGGGGCAGAATATATGCCTTTCTTATTCAAATCTTTTTTTTTTTTTTTTTTTCAAAATTTACATAAAACAGGTGGGTGGAAAATGGAATGTGTTACTGCTGTGCAGTGGTCTAGACAAATAAATAATTTAATTTATTAAAGTTTTTCCCTTCTATCCACAAGCCTTCCTTTGTCCCTCTGCGTAATGGCATCTTCTAAATGTAAATATTAGCTGCTGCTTTTTGTTTCCTAGTTTTTGTTAGTGTTGGTAACTTTATGGTTAAATTAGGTTATGAATAAAATCCCATTAGATTTAATAAGCTTAAGATAAAACTGTGAAAATGTGGGATATGTAGCATTTGATTAAAACCTACTATGAACTGGTTATATATGCTGTACCACAGACGCACAGTATACTGTGTGAAAGTCCTAGGCCACTATAAGATTAGATATATCGTTGTTTTTGAACTGATATAATCCTATATGTAATCATTTCTCACTTTTTTTTTTCTGAAATACAGAAAATATATGGAATTGTCAAGTACTTATTAAAAGGCTAAGATATGCTAAAGCTGACAGTAATTGGAGTGAAGATTGTAAAAAAAAAAAAAAAAAAATTATGGCTCGACAAATCAGTTTTACATTTTTGAGTACCGTTGTCGATTTGTTGCTATCTGCTCACAAAAGTTATTTTATTCATTTATTTTATTTTGATTAAATACGAAATCAATGAAATATCCTCTAATTTTTGTGAGCAGTGTTAATGGTCATTATACCATTGTTACAACATTGTTGCACAGCACTGTATATGCAATTGGTCATGGTTCCCAGGGACTTTAGATGGCAAACACTCCCACATCTCAGACCCTCCACCATACTTAATAGTGGGGATATGACTCTTTTCTTTGTAAACATCATTATTTTTTTAAACCTAACCCAACCTAAAATGTTATTTTTGCCAGAAAGCTCAGTTGGTGTCCCATCTGAACCTGGTTACAAAATTCTGCACTGCTCACAAAAATTTCAATTTGAAATGTCCCCTTAATTTAATAACCCCTATTTTTGTGTCTTTGCCTGTAGATATTTGTGAGTTTTTATTTATATATATATGAAAAAAGTTCAACGTCCCTAGGAAAAAAAATTAATATATATATATAATTTTTTTTAGGGACGTTGCACTTTTGGTATACATTATGTTTTTGGGCATAAAGCTAAACACATCAGTGAAGTGATACCGACCCCAACCAATCAGATTGCAGTTTTGGAACCAACTGTTGTATAAAAGTTGATACAAGTTATCAAACAAATGTAATTATGGTTACGTCATGGATCTATCCTTGATTTTATTTTATTGCAAGTCACAGAATAACTTGAGCATACGTGGTTTCCCATTAAATGTAGGCACTCTGTCTCGCGTTCATTTGTGTGTAAAACTTGGAAATTGATTGTACGAGCACTGAGTTAACAGCTCATAAATATATCAGCACATTACAAAAAAGCCTTGTCAGAGACATTTGGTCACAGACTTGCCAGAAGCAGTCTAAACAGTGTATCATGTAAAATGATTTTCTGCTGTAGTCCAGACCACGCGTACCAAATTATTAGTATAAACTCCTCTTTAGTTTCTTCCCTTTGCACAGTTGTTTTAAATTCATAGCGGCAAGCATTTAATCGCACCTTTTCTCATATCTTGCAGCCATGGCAACAAAGAGGTGTTCTCCTGCCAAGGCATTCAACTTGCAGTGGATTGGTTTCTTGAACGTGGCCACAAAGATATCACAGTCTTTGTACCAGCCTGGAGGAAAGAGCAGTCTCGGCCCGATGCTCTCATTACAGGCAAGTTCTTTTCGTACTCCCCTATTCTCTGGACTCCCACCCAAGATGTAAAGGTTTAGTTAAATTGTGGACTTTGTGGTTGTGTTTTACTCTTAAGGTACAGTATTAGGCTCCAGCTCATTAAATGGTTGGTGTTACATTTGCTCTTGATAAGAGTGTTTATACAGATATACAGTATTTGACATCCAAATTGCTCAGGTCTCAATTTGAGCGAGTGGGGGATGTGCTCTAATATGTCAGAATGTCTTCAAAACAGCAAGGGCCTTATGTACTCAAGTTGCATACGAACAAAAACATGGCGTATGCCTGATACCACTTTGGTAGCCTAGCGGTTAAGGCACTGGACCCAGTTGGGTCCCTGAGCAAAGCCATTAACCCACCATTGCTTGGATTGTAAGACTGTATAAGTTGTAAGTCGCTCTGGATAAGGACGCCTGCTAAACAACGTAAATGTAAATCATGGCCAGATGTTCTGGTGTACAGATGTACGGTAAGTGACTTGAATGTGAGAGTGCGGTGTCTCACGCCTGTTTCATTTCAGGCATTAGTGGGACTTCCACGTAATAAGGTCTTGTGGGGTTTCCATTTGTGCAGTGGTTAATACCTACTAAAAAGTGACCTAGAAACGACAACTGGGTCATGGGTGCCTGACTCTCGTTGATACATGTAGGGACTGAATGATAACCCAGTTGTTCCAATCCTACAAAAGAGCTGTCGTAACACAAATTGCTGGGTCCGAGTACACAACGTGTAACCGCATACTGTTTATAGAGTGACCATACTGACCCTGTTCTACTGTGCAAAGTCTCTACAACTCGACCATCGAACAATGGAATAAGTGGTCTGGGCTGATGAATCACATTTTATTTTACACCATGTGGACAGCCGGGTGTGCTCGTGTGGGCGTCTGATGACACCAGGATGCACTATGGGAAGAAGGCAGCAGAGGCACTGTGATGCTGTGGTTAATCTTCTGCTGGAAGACTTTGGATCCTGGCATTCATATAGATGTTTCTTCCTTCTTAACACTAACCTAAACATTGTTGCAGACCAAGTAAACCCCTTCATGGCAACGGTATTCCCTAACGCCAGTAGCCCAGACCTCAATCTGAACAGAGATGTGCAGGACAAGCAAGATGCCCCACCTTTCAGCGTACAGGACTTAAAGGATCTGCTACTAACGTCTTGGTACCAGAGACAACAGGACGCATTCAGAGGTCTTGTGGAGTCCATGCTTTGGCATGTCTGTGCTTGGTCTGCATGAAATCAACATTTTACACTCCCTTATCCAGAGCGACTTAAATACAGTATTACAATGGTGGGTTAAGGGCCCAACTGTGGCAGCTTGGCAGAGGTGGAACTTGAACCTTGGACCATCAGGTCCACAGTCCAGTACCTTAACCACTAGGCTACCACAGTCCCATGTGACCACCCCTACACAATGTTAGGTGGGTAGTTAAAGTGTCAAACTAATTCACAGGAATGACAGGACCCAAGGTTTTCCAGCAGAACATTGCCCAGAGCATCACATTGTTAGTGTTATACACTTCACCTGAGAATGGTTTTAATGTTACAGCTGATGAGTGACTTTATTGATTTAAGTACTATTCTTACTGATGTTCTCATGTTTGCTTTAGAATTGGCTACCTAAGTGTCAAACCTGTTTGTCTTTTTATTTTAGATCAGGAGATTCTGAGGCGATTGGAGAAAGACAAGATTCTGGTGTTCACCCCCTCTCGCCGCGTTCAGGGTCGCAGAGTTGTTTGCTACGACGACCGCTTTATAGTCAAATTAGCGTACGAGTCGGACGGCATTATCGTCTCCAACGACAACTACAGGGACTTGGCAGTGGAGAAACCGGAATGGAAGAAGTTTATTGATGAAAGGCTTCTCATGTACTCCTTCGTCAATGATAAGTGAGTGTTTGTGCTCTACCCAATTAATTTCAAATTGTTGCTTTGATCAGTTTTAGATTTCATACAGGGATTAAAAAAAAAAAAAAAAATCTGTTTTTCAGGTTCATGCCTCCTGATGATCCACTAGGTCGACATGGCCCCAGTCTGGAGAACTTTCTTAGAAAACGGCCCATCATCCCAGAACACAAAAAGCAACCCTGTCCTTATGGTAAACACGGATACCTTTATCCCTTTAGCTAGCATCTGTAAAACTGATTACAATGTCATGTTCTAGAGATCCAGATGTTTTGAGACTGTTGTCTTTGTTTGATGCTGTTCACATGCACTTGTTTCTCACATACTTGCACACATTTCTCAAACTGGATTATGGCCTAGAAATGATCAGATTAGGAAATCTGATAGAGTTGGCTTTTAGCTCAAAGTGCAAGTTATATCCTTCCTCTGATTTCTGGTAGTTTTCTCAGTCTACACATGCATGCAAACCCAGAAGTGACTAGCAGAAGCAAATGGTTGCCAGGTCAGATTATGCAAAGCAGCTGCATTGCTTCTTCAAAGAAGAGGTTGTTTCTCTCCTAGGATCTGGTAACCCTGGATTAAACGCAGCAGGTTACCAAACACTTTCTGACAGACTACGAAATACAGTATAGGCCTGAGAAAATTCATTATTAAAGTTTGAGGCTTGTATCACATCCTTCTTTGGGATTATTTGTTAGTTGCAAAGGTGCTCACCTGATTAAAACCCTTTATTACTATCTCTTTTAGGGAAAAAGTGCACTTATGGGCACAAGTGCAAGTTTTACCACCCAGAGCGTGGCACCCAGCCTCAGCGGGCTGTAGCCGACGAGCTTCGCGCTAGCGCCAAGACGTCTGCGGCCAAAGGCACAAGTGAATCGAACCTGGTGAAGAGCCACAGCGTCCCCGGAGGCTCTCGCAATGAGAAAGTCGTCGATGGAAAGCGCGGTCACCCAAAGAGGCAGTCAGACCCCAGCGTCCGCACCCTCTCTTACAGTGATGTGGAGGACAAGCTGAGTTCCAAAACCAAAGCTGACCCCCAGAAGAACAGCCTGACTCTGCCCCCTGCACCAGGCGGCCCACCTTCCTGCCACACCTACATACAAGACCAGAGAGAGCAACCAGCTGGCTTCTCCAAAAGCCACGCTGTGCCATCTTACCCCCAAACAGACTCCTACCCTACCTGTGAGTCTCCAGACCTCAGCTACTACTCCGTTGTCCGGGCGTACTCTGGTCTTAGCCTGTCCAGTCAGAGGAGCCCGGAGCGCCCGTTCCTCTCCGACATGGACATGCGGCTCAGCTCAGTGGCATCTGATTGTAGTAGCGAGGGCAGTGCCAGCTCTGACTCCTATGGCACGGTCCCTCCTGGCGAGCGCTCCTGTATGAGCTCGCCCGATTCATTGTTGGACGATGGGCTTAAGTGCCATCACCATCTCCATTACCAAGGGAGACAGTACCCACTGCCCATGGGTTATCCACCACCCCATCACCACCACCAGGGCCGCGTTCTTTCCCCAGTCCCTTCGACTCATCCAGGGTACCATCACGGACTGGCCCGGGGGCACAGCTTTACCCAAGAGGACCAGCATCCAGACCCCCACTTCAAGCCCCCAATCTCCTACATGAGCCCACAAATCCAGCACCAGATGGTTGTTGCCAGATCCAGCTGTCCTGGAGAGTACCCTCCTCGCAGTTCTCCAGTGGGCCGGGGCCTGGCATCCACTCGTCTCGACAGCATATCTGACTCCAGGCTCTATGAGCGTTCACCGCTGTTGGCCAGGAAGCCATACACAGACCAGGAAAGGATGGCCAGCTGGGAGCCATACTACCAGCAGCCCTGCTATGAGCCCTTCACCTTTCAGAGCCTCCCGGAAAACCGGCAGCAAGCATGGCGGGTACCTTGGGGTCAGTCCTCTGTTCCTCCTCCAGTTCCGCCTCATCCGTCCCATACTCCCCACCAGCACCAGGAGCCGCCCGTCCCCGGCCGCTACCAGGAAGTGCGAGAGAAGGTGTTCGTCAACCTGTGCAATATCTTCCCCACTGAGCTTGTGCGTCTGGTCATGAGTCGGTACCCTCACGTGACCGACGCCCAACAGCTGGCAGCCGCCATCTTGGCTGAAAAGAGCCAGCCCGGATACTGAATTCTGTTCTGGAGAACTGTTTGCACTGAGTTATGCTTTCTGAGGATTACAGAAGCTTCTATGGTGAATGGCTCAGGCCATAATGGATTATGTAGCGCTTCCGTTCGGAGGTTTCACAAAGGTTTGATGGAAACCTGTAAACTTGGCCATGTTGTGGACAAGCCATCATGATACATGGGTTACTTACACCAAACAGCCGTCAACGTTCTTAACCTCTCACTGTCTGCTTACCATAAAGATGCACTTTGTAGTTCTACAGTTACAAACTGTAGTCCATCTGTCGCTCTAAATACTTTGTTACCCCCCTCCCCCTCCTTCACACTGTGATTCAACGGTCAATATGCAGGGTGACAGATGGACTAGTTTGTAATTCAGTGCACCTACAGTACTGTGCAAAAGACTTAGGCCACCATTGGATTAGATATACAGTTGTTTTTGCATTTGTATAATGATCATATATCAGCATTTCTCATTCTATTTCTCAGGCTTGTGTCTTTTTAAGTATTTGAAAAATAAATCGGACAAAAACAGCTTCTATAGGTTACAGCGGCAAATGTTTAGACTGCTCTACTGTTTGGCTTGAGCAATAGCAGCATCTGGCAACTTCACTGAGATGATAAGTTGACCGTTAAGTCTGAAGAAGCTTGATCAGGACTAGGCTAGGAGCATCAGAGAAAAAAAAGGGTATGCTAGCCTGGAATTATCAGTGAAAAATAGCATTATGGAGTGATGAATCAAAGTTTGAAAATGATGGGTCCAATGTTCATATATATATATATATATATATGACAGCAAATCGAATGGTGTCCTAAGACTTTTGGACAGTACTGTATATTTTAAGTGGCGCTGACAGACAGACAGTGAGCATTGAAAGTAGCTGTTATGGCTGATGGGTGCGTTTGACTCGGGTCGAGTTTATCCAGCAGTGGATCCAACACTGCTAGTAGCGAGTTGTCTGCCTGAAGTGTGTGTGTGTGTGTATGTATGTATGTATGTGTGTGTGTGACATTATTTATTTCTTGTAAGGTTTTGCTTTATGTTTGAGGTTATGTTCAGGTGAGCATGTACGGATACACAGGGCACTTTTACGTTGCTGGTTATCAAATCCTGAAATGGTTTGGTAACATGTCAATCAAACAAGAGCTGATGGAAGGCCAGGTTATTTATAGGAGCGGTTGGTCTCATATCTACCGACGCTTCTCCCCGTGTTTGTCCCCACCATTTAAAATGCATGCTGTTAGACTGATTAGGTGATCTTAACTGCCCCTAGGTGTGCGGTATCGACAAAAAGTAGATCTAATAGCGTTCAAAAGTTTCTGGGATTTTGCCGATAACGATTCCGATGCCGTCTCGGGTCTAAATGATTTAAAAGTTATTTGAGACCATCTCTCTCAACTGCCTGAATCGGCCCCCCGTTTTTTTGCGATGCAACTGGCAACCACTTTGCAGTGTGTTGTTTTTCTTGTCGTTAAGGCACTTTTTTTAGAGAATGATTCCGCTATGGTTTGCAGTGTGTGTTTTTGTGCTGGTGCCTCAGCTGCTTTAAGCCTGTCGTGGACAGCTGGCTCCAGGAATTCATCATCTTCATATTCTGCATTGTGGTTAGTGAAACAATAATTTTCTTTGTCGAACTGACTTTACCGGCAGGCAATTTCCTGCCTAGTTTGCAGGCTGTCATTTTTTTCAAAGTCAAACCAGCTTCATGTGAGTGAGGTGTGTGAGGTCTAGCAATTAAATTTAATGATGTAGAGCGAGCGGCAGGTGCTGTTTGTGGTGCTAGCAGGCTGCACAGTGCGTATACACAGTAGTCTGTCCCGCCTACATGATGCAGTGAAATCTTAAAATGCGTACTTAACAGCGTACTTAATCTTAAGGGTTTTTTTGGATATTGAGTGACGTACGCGCTTGCGCATCAGAAGAACATTTACATATACGTTTAGTCATTTAGCAGGCGACCCATGTCCAGAGTGGCTTCCAAATGGTACAGTCTTACAATAAAAGCAATTGTGGGTAACAGGCCTGATTCAAGGACCAAGGACCCAACAGTGACAGCCTGACAGAGGTGGGATCCGCACCTGGGACCTTCTGGTCCATACACTAGAAATCCAGTACAATCCCCAAAACTGATCAGATCAGATACTACAATTAATCATGTCCAAAAACCTGAGCAGGAATGATTGTAGACGATACACAACGCACACCACTACTCAGCATAAAATAGTCCCAAAATAAAGGACTACAAGTGTAAAGGGCAGGTCCCTGCGTGCTTTAATATAATCCATTCTAAAGGTTTGCTTATACATACTCTGACCTTTCATCATCTTTGTGATACAATGCCTACTCTCACTTGAAATCGTTTTGGTTTTTTTCATTTGGTGTCCCTTAAAATTGAAAAACGTTTCGTATTTGAATCAATAATCGTTTTTTGGGGCACCGATAGTCGATTCAGTGACTGCACACTGAGTGTTCTTTTTAGGAATGTAGTCGTGTTAAATTATGCTTTGTTTGCAGGTATCTTTTCTCTTTTTGTTCCGTTACAAATGTTAGTCCGTTCATGTGGGACTGTATGAGAGTTGTGTATGGGTGGATATTTGGCTCATTAACTAGCATCACGTTGTCAGTGTTATAAGATACGATGGTGGAGTTTCCCAAAAGGAATGTGATTTTCTTTTTCTTTTTTTTTAACCTTTACTGATTGTGTTTGTACCTCAGCAGATCAGAAGGGGGATTTGTGCACAACGTTGTCAGCTTCACTTTTGGGAAACTTGACCATGGTTTCTAGCAGCAGGCGTAGTGTAGTTGAGACAGACACCAGCAGTCTGTCTTCGTACCTTAGTTTTAGTAAGGGATGTCTCTGGCTTCATGTGTCAGGTGCATGCTACTGTCTCATCGACTCACTTCTCTACAAGCAATGAGGAGCTTCAGCAGTTCGAGGAAGCTTCCTGGAACATTCTATCCAGGCTTACAAAAGGTTCGTATCTTTTACTGATGTGACCTGTGCTAGCCAGAGAATACCTGTCCTTGTTGATACAAATTGTATCTTTTTTTTTAACTTAAAACCAGAGACATTTATATACATATTAATCTATGGATGAAATATATTCACACAGTAATGTACAAGATGTAGTACTTGTGTAACGTACAATATTTTTGGCAACATTTTATCATTACTTTCGGGGAAAAAGGTCGAAGCGTTACTTTTGGCGGACTATGAAGAGCATCAGATGCATCTTTGTGTGGGGTGGGAGTGTATTATATTGATAAGATTTGCTATTTTATTTATTTATTTTACTTTGGAGGCAGAATATTTATGGTCTAGAGTTGGAATTTTAAATCGAGTTATTGGGGTATGTACAGTTCGGGTAGATTCAGTCGTACGCTGTTGAATGGTTTGAACCATACAGCCGATGGGTAAACACTGGTAATGTTTTAGATTTGGCTGCGAAACCGTATTTCACCCCAAAGCAATTTTAACTCTTCTGGTGCGTTTTTAATAGAGGTCTGGGCTTAGAATCCAGAGAGGTCATGCGAGGAGGCTTGGGTAAAATGCTGCCTGAAATATTTGCTAAGGAGCACCTTTATTTTGAAGAAGAAAAAAAGATGAGCCTTCCCTCTAGCCAGGCGGCACCATGTGCCGGCCATGGCAGTGGTGTGGGTATAAAGTAAATGCCTCTTCATGGCATTGTGCTTAAGACACATCCGAATAATCTGAACCATGTTCAGCTTACAAGTTTTCAGGGCCAGCTTTACTGCAGGACGTCCTTCACTACTGTTCAGACTTTATGCATAGTAGATGTGGCAAATTAATATTGCTACACTGGGACCTTTACTGGTAAGTACTGCAATTTCTTCTCTTTGGAAATTACACAAAATTCTCAACTATTTATTAAGAGCTAATACAGTCAGATCCAAGAGTTTGTAACCAAAAAAACCAACCAACCACACTGGATTTAAGTAGCTGTTACAGGATCCCTGACTAAATCCAGTGGAAAATTGTTACGGACTCCTTCAGTAAAGCACCATCACTTTTCATATATGTATATGTTAGTATAAAACGATTTGTTAGTCGTCGTGACGTGCTGTATCAAACCCTTGCTGCGAGTTGCTATACTGGTGACACCTTTTCTCTTCCATTAGTCTTACAATGCGCACGCTTTTGCCAAACCTCACTGTTGCTGCAGAGATGTACATAGGCCAATGACTGTAAAGTGTTCCTGCAGAATAAAGCGTCCGGCTCTATCCAGTTCCACGTAGCTGCTCCAGAGATCAGTAATACTTCTTTATACACGATGTAGGCTTTACGCTTAAGGACCAAAGTAAACTGATAGATGCCATTAGCATACGAAAGGCCTGACGCTAGAATATTTGTTGGTCAGATAGTTTTGATATTTTTCAAAAGCAGATGAACTCCTATCGTTGGTAAGAAGATAGATTTGGATCGTTGTTTGATCACGTCAACAAAATGTCCCGAGTTTGTTGTTGCTGCATATCCTGGACTTTCCAAATGTGTATTTTTTATTCAAATAAAGATTACACATCAAGTTTTGCATCCTAATTTCTCTAAATGAAAGTCTTTCTTGGGGCAGAACTAGAGGTTCCACAGAACAAAAGGAAGTCATGTTAATTGGGGCTGCAGTGCAAGTTTAATGTATGTTTATATGTAATCTGACCTGACTTTAAAAAAAAATTGTTTGCCTCAAAAATTTGCTAGCACACTACATTTGGGGGACTGTAGTGGCCTAGTGGTCAAGATACTGGACTATGGAGCAGAAGGTCTAGGGTTCATATCACATCTACCCACAATTGATTAGAGTTGCAAGGATAAAGGTGTCTGCTAAATGTTACCTCCAGCCACAGACCCACCATGGCAGGTTACCAGGGATAAGGATCATTCCCACTTCTGCCAAGCTGCCACCTTTATCTCACCTTATCACTGTAGATAAGGGCATCTGCTAAATGACAAATGTAAAGGTAATGCAGACGTAACCATTTCACTTAACATGTAGGCCAAGGTTTATTTCTTACAAGTTTTAGTGAGTTTTTCTAAATTTGGGATTGGGAGTTTAAAATAATATAATATTAAAACTGTTTTGAGATGATGCTCTATTGTAAAAAACAGCTCTATAAATAAATGATTTGATGTTTAAAAGGAAATATGGGAAAGGCTATCTGAACTTAAACGGACTTGGCATGATTTGCATTTGATCCCAATTGCTGTGTATATTTTATTTCCTTTAGGTTACATTTATAGTACAGTATTATTAGTGCAAATAAGTACCTATGGGCCTATTGTATTGTAAACTCAGTTTATAGTATGTGGATTTGGCAGAATGCATATCAATCATAAATCAGAGCACCTGTAAAATAAACTTAATTCCTTCTACCATACAGTGTGGATTATCTGGCACAGATTAATCTAATTAACATTATTCCTTATTGGAAACATTTGGTCATGTCTCAACAAGCCTAGTGTAGCAAATTGACAATAAGAAATGAGGTACCAGTTCATTTGAATGTGAATTTCATAAAACCAGACCAGATATAAACAAATGTCATATCTATGGTTTACTATGATATAAAGGTGGATGAACATGCTCCATAATTTTGCCATGGGTAATATTCAAACATTTCAAACCTGGACTTCCTAGTCTGGTAGGAAGCAGTATTAATCAGTTAATTGGTGTGCTACAAACTGAGTATTAGACAACAGATGTATTTTGGCGCTGAAGTAACATCTACACAACTAGATTTCTCATTCTTCATTGATGTGCTTCACCTGCAGTATCCAAAAAAAAAAATCAAACATGAAAGGAGCAAGATACATAATTAATGTTTATTTGAAACATACGTAGTCATGGACAAAGCTCCACTGTGTTAATTCTATGGAACAGAAAGCTATAGAAACAAAAAGGGAGCAGGGGGGGGGACAGCAAACGTGACGGCTGGCTCCAGTAGCTCAGGAACCCCCTCTCACCAAATTTCTCCAATGCTAGCAAGCCAATAACATCCACCCTAGACGTGCGCAACAAAACGAATTAACAAAAAAGAACAGCAAAAACTTTTTTATACTATTGTGGCAAACCTCCAATGGATTTAGTGAAGTCTGGTGTGCTAGGGTTGATGATTTAAATTCATAACGCATTTTTAAAAACTGGAAGCACTGCATTTTCGCTTGCTATGGCAATTCGTGTCACCTTCCAGGACTAGCTGCACAATAGCTAGGGTACGCTTGATGTGCCTTAGTGTCCTGACCCCCCAAAACAAGTGCATGTAATAAAGTCTGAAGTTTAATCACCAAACAATTCACACATTCATAATGAAACGAGATCAGAAAATGAGCCTTCAATACTCTTTAATTAAGCAGTTTGTGATGGTTTAAAGTGAAACTGCTTGTTTTAATGGAAGAAAACGAGGGGATATTTCATTGTGTGAACAATGTATTTATTGTAGGAATCTGTCAATCCCTGGTTCATGGTCTGCTTTAATCCCACTGGAACTGACAAAATGCAAGCAAGGAAAAACTAGCTTAAGCTCAGGCTTCTTTCTAAACTATTTTTCTACCAGCGTGGGGATCGGATGATCGGAGGCCCAAAATACTGTCTTGCAATAGAAGGAAACATTCAAATCTACATCTGAAATGAAGACGTCTGGGATTCATGATTGCTACATCTGACCACGGCAACACGCTCGTTTTTTTTTTTTCCAGAAGTTTCTGAAGTTGCTTTGTTTTTTAGTCTAAGAAGAACCTAAACGTACTATAAGGAACACCGAGACGAGACGAGACGAGCTTTGGTATTATGAGACGCATTGTCTACAAATTTGGATTTCGAACAAGGTGAAGGTGCGGCTACTCTGCGATCGGACTGGGAAATAATACTGAGTGCTGAATTCGGGGTGTAATCAGCACTCGAGCAGGAACCTGCCGGAAATCTGAACTGAATGCTTATAGACCGCACTGATAAAACATCAGTCCAAACAAACTATAGAGGCTCAGTGAGGTGCTGACAGTCCACATTTGCATAAAAACAGGCATCGTCTACTAAAGCGTTAGCTTAGAGAAGAGATCTCGATAAGCACGCGTCAGCTGACCGTCTAGACTTGAGTCCAGCACTAACAAAACACCAGATGACAAAAGTGGAAGTGAAACTGACATTTACTGACTCACCATCACGGCACATCTTGTTTCCTGTTCTGTTCTCACATCTTCAGCTGCTTACAAACTGTGCATTATCTATTAAATAATAACAAACGAGTACACAACCACTGGTGTTGTCACTATTTGAAATACTCACAAAGCATTTTAAACGGTCCTCGTGAACACTGGGCTGTCAAGAAATGTTCAGAGACCTCAAGTGTTTGATGTGACAGTCTCCATGTTTTATAGTAATGAGGTAGAGCGCCGTCCTGAAGCCAGGACTGATGTTTTCATATGCTCCCCGGTCAGAAAGGCTAGAGGTAACTCATCCACACACACACACACACACATACACACACACACACACACACACACACACACACACACACACACACACACACACACAC
>JAVSBV010000089.1:1094475-1111328 GCA_033117975.1 Parotocinclus spilosoma | reverse complement strand
CCAGGGTGGAGAGACCTGGGTCCTTTCTGTGTGGAGTCTGCATGTCCTCCCCGTGTCTGCGTGGGTTTACTCCGGGTCCTCCGGTTTCCTCCCACAGTCCAAAGACAATTAACACTGAAAAAAGGTGGGAATGCGCTTAAGACATTATGCCAGTTTCCATTGAAACATGATACAGAATTTACAGGAGACATTTGGGAGATGTTTTATTTTACATTGGACACCCTTCATTGAGCTGATGGTGATAAATGTGCTGCGGGATTATGCTTGGGCAGCATAGTGACACAGCGAATATTGTTGTTGCTTCACAGCTCCAACTTTGATCTGCACCTCCTGTTACTGTTTTTGTGGAGTTTAATATGAACATTTTGTGTCTTTGGGTGCTCCAGTCTTCAAGTGGATTATGTCTGGGTAGTCAGGTCTCATCTCACATCTCAGCAACATACCAGTAGGTGAGGTGGCTTGGCTGCTTTGAACAGTTCATAAGCGTGAGTGACTGTGTGAATGTGTGATTGGGTGAACTTGTCACTTCGCACCCAGCATTTCTGGGATAGGATCCAGACCACAGTGAGCAGGACTAGTGGTTATAGCAAAAGAAAGGCCACTCTCACTCAACCACTCAGACTGGTACACTTTAGCATATGGTAGGAAACCCATGTGTGGCAGCACAGGGGTTCGGTGGGTAGAACCACTGCTTCATAGCAAGAAGGTCCCTGGTTCAATTCCAGGGTGGAACGGCCTGGGTCCTTTCTGTGTGGAGTCCTCCCTGTGTCTGTGTGGGTTTACTCCGGGTACTCCAGTTTCCTCCCACAGTCAAAAGACATGCGTGTTAGGTTAGTTGGTGGCTCTAAAAGTGTGTGACTGAGTGCGTGACTGTGTATGTAGGAGTTGCCCTGTGTGGATTAAGCGGAAAATATGAATGAATGAGTGAATGAAGAAAACTCATGCAGCATTTTAAGAACTTGCAAGCTTAAACCTGGAACATTGAAGGTGGCTTATTGGTCACCTTGTCACATCAATGCGAGAATGTCCTGGGTTCGATCACAGGTGGAGCGCTCTTGATGCTTACTGTGAGGAGTTGACGTGTTATCCCTATGTCCGTGTTGGTTCAAAACAGGTGCCCCCGTTTCCTCTCACAGTCAAAAGAAAAAAAAATGTTTGGTACACTAAAATTGGTCGTAGTGTGTGTGCATTAACGTGCGAGTGCAAGACTGTCCAGGAGTGAAAGTATAAAAGTGTGAACGAATGATTATTGAACAAGACTTTATTTAATATTGTTTTTACATGTTGTGTCCATAAGAGGGCGACTGCAAGCTGCTGTGTCACTTTACGTAATGTGTATGAAAGTGTCTTGCACCACAGGAAAATTAAAATTGATTTCTTCAAGTGTTATAAACATTTTGTGTTTTGGGGGATTATGTCTGGGTCGTCAGTTCTAGTCTCACATCACAAAAACATATCATTAGGTGAGGAAAAGGACGAAACCAGACAAATTTCCATTGTCACTGGAGCAGATTGGCATCTCAAAGACAAACCAGATCCACCTCATTTGTTCACCAAAAGCAAAGCTTAAATGTTGGTGGGTAAAATTCAGTATCATACAATCACAGTTTTCAATTGAGTACAATTACTTTGTGAAGGCAAGGACAATGCTGGTCCATGGGTATAGTGGGCCTGCATGGTCTTGGTGGTACTTTAGCCTGCTTTAGCCCTCTTAAGCATTTGTGCCAGATCTTACGGTTTAATCTTACACATCACAGCACAAAAACTGTGCTGTATGAATCAAGACAGTCCATTATATTGCTTTGACTGTACGTGATTTTTAGCTGTAACTAAATATATCGCAGTTTGTTGCCGTGTACAGATGTTGCCAAGCCATTTCAGTAAAAAGTAACTAAAGCATGCTCATAAAGTTGCCTGATTATGTCATATGTTATTTTGTATATTTATGTTTATTATGTTTTTTTTCTCTCTAACATAAATTAGGGAATATTTTATTAGGGGATATTTGTGAGCAGTATGTAGTTATCTAGTTAGTTATATAACTCAAAACCACGAGTACAGCGTAGGTAAGTTGTATTAATCCTTTCCAGGACTGCAGAAAGTCCACACTGTACTGTATAAGGCATTATATGCATAACTGGAGTTGTATTGTACAGGTGCTCTCTGATGTATGATTGGGATATGCTCTGAAATGAAGCTTATGTCATAACAGAGCCTACCACTTAAATGATCACTTATGTTAATCTACAGTTGGCTAAAACAATTTTTCTTCACATTTTCAAGAATGATTTCCTTTAGGTTGTCTATAATAACTAACCTTTTTAGGAGCCAAGATAATTATTTTCACTACGAATACAGTACTGTAGATGTCAAAATAAAGAACAAAACGATTTTTTAAGTCAAAATACCTCACGAACCAAATTAGAATGATTACAATGTGCTCCAGAACCTAGGTACCAATGTTTAAGAGCACAGGGTAACTTCTAAGCAACTAAAGACCTATGGTCCATTGGCTAATCTTAATGTTATTGTGTGCATGGCAGGGTTGCAAGGAGAAAGCCGCTGTTCTGTTGTGTTCCTGACTTTTAAAGTACTTTCTTTGATAAGTACTAAGTTCTCAAACTGCAGCCGACATCATTTAACTTCAGCTTTTTGTCATTTCTGACAAACATTTTAGTTTGGACTTTTCAGGCGCCATTCTCGTCGGCAGGAATTCAAAATCACTAAATTGGCGATACCTCTGTGTGCGTGTGTGCGTGAGTGCGTGTGTGCATGAGTGCGTGTGTGCATGTGTGTACCCCCATTTTCATTGCATGAAAATGCTGTGCTGCTTATTCTGTTCTCATACATTTGGACTGTGATCTTAGGAGGTATGATAAACCAGCATGGTCTTGCTGATTGACTAACTTTGCTTCTTGAGGTGATCAGTAAAGTAGGTTAACTAGCATGCTACCATACCAGAATGCTGTGCTAGTTTTATTTTGGCTTTATTTATTTAAATTACCACTAGAAATGACTCAACCCACATCCCAAGTGTCCAAAACCTATGCTTTTATTTGCTGTTTTCATCAAGGTTAAAGCAGTATCAAGTATCACAGAGGTACACTGCAAATAGTGACAATAGCTCATCTGTTGCTAAATACTTTATTAGCCTGCATATACAAACACATGTCCTGTCTATAATTAGTAAGGAACAGCTACAGGTCTGATACAGACCACATATTGTTTGGGGATGGACCATTCTGAGCACAGAAATGACAACAGGGCTGCCAACTTCTTGCCATCACAATACAGAACAGAAGGGTGGGTGGGTGCAAAAGTGGGGTGGGTATGACACCTATATAGTTGATGTAGCTTGAATTCAGTCAATTAGTATCTAACAGTGATTTGAATCCATGCAGTTACATCAAACTGCCCATGTGCAGTATTGGTACGTTCATCTCCTATAAAGCTTCACGTGATGGACTGTTCTCTCCTCACCCCACAGATCATTGTCCCAAGCTGTGGAACTTCCAGGTGATTCTTTTATAAGCTGAATTCTCTTAGATTAGTGAACAATCTTGGTTTGAATGGATGGATAGCTATCCAGTTAATTAGAAATGTTTTTGTAGCCTTCATGCTCTCAACCTTTCTTGGAGGAAAAAAGATTGTAAATCCTAGTGAAGTGTCTTCCTGTCATTTTTTTTGCAAACCGATTGTATTTTGTAGTGACTGGCCTTTTCAATGTTTTGGTTGGTGTTTTAAACTTGGTATTGTTTAAATGGATTTTAATTGCGTCACTGCATCAGGACATTGCTGCAGTATATCAAAGTCAGATTTATTTCTATAGCACTTTTTAGCAACTTTTAAGCATTGTCTCAAAGCAGGTTTACAATTTTCTGTTTTATTCTTTTATCTTGAGCAAGCCTAAAGTGACAATACCAAGAACCAAGAAAAAACTTTATAAGAAAGAAACCTGGAAGGTCCAAGACTAAAATGAGGGAGCCATCCTTCTTGGGTGGTTCAGATGATATATGTAAGAATTTTAACCAAATAATCTACCTAATAAGTTTCTTGTATTGGGTTAAATAACTACAAGATAAATATATACTAACAATGTATAACATGAAATATAATAATTATAATCAAATAGAATAATATACAACTGTAGCATATAAGACAATAGTGTAAATAAATAAAATGTTAAATAAAAATAAAAATATGGACACCAACATTATTTAGTCCAGTCCAGAGTCACTATAGGGTCGTGTGTTCACAGTGAGAAATTTTTGATGACATTACTCGCTCAGTCGGCCGAAGGATGGAGGAAGTTACTGCCCTCTGTGGTCCGAGTAACGATTTGAAGACTGAAACTGATGACAGAAGAACAGCTTGAGCGGAGCCGTAGAGGAGGAACATCTTAGCGCATTTCTAACGATACCCTAGAGTTTTTCTCAGTTAAGGTGACACCAAAAGAAAAACATGCAATAGTGCACAAAGTCACAAAAGAACCCAGGGTAACTTCTAAGCAACTAAAGTCCTCTCTCAAATTGATAGTATTGACATTTAAAGACACGTCACTATAACATCTTTACCAGACGTTCAAGAGCCACAATGAAATTTTTTGCATCGTCTTTTTAAAACGTCTTTTAGACATTTTATACTGACGTTCAAGTTATGTCAACAACATACGTTTAAATAAATGTAAAGTTAATGGAGTCCAGAATCAACGTCTTTTTCAATATTTTTTTAAAACATACAAAGCCTAATACAATAAACTCTAAATAAGTTGAAATAAACAATTTCTAAAGACGTCCAACTAAGGTCCTTGACAGACGTTCAGACATTGAACCTATTTTGTACGTCCACCACACGTGCAAGAGTTGTTCTGGACTGACCGACGTGATACGGACATGATTTGGACGTCCTTTTGACGTCGTGTGTTTGCTGGGGGTCCACCATCACGACAGTAGTGAAAGACAATAACGTGCTGGGTGGGGCTGCAGGGAGAAAGCCACTCCTCTTCAGGAAGAACATGGCTTACTGTCTGAAGTTTGGTAAAGTTTATGTGGACAAGCCAGAATTTTACTGGAAAAAATGTTTTGTGGACAGACGAGACCAAAATAAAACGAGAAAGGAAAACGCTCCCGTCCGGCATAGAGGAAACTCTCTGGGAAAAAAAACTACACTCTTAGGCAATGAAATAATTAATTATTTATTTCCCGCTTATTTTGTCCATCTGCTCTTCCTCTTGAGTAGACCAGAATGCAATTCATACGGTTAGAAAAAGAAACGTTGCCGTCAAACTTCGATCTACATTGGCATGTGTATGTTTTATATTACTTTTTTAAGTGAACATCAGGTCAGAAGGCATGGCTCACTTACAATCTGGCTCTTTATTTTCTCCAGCTAAACTATTAGCATTTGAATGCCGACTCTAGCATCATCTATTTCCATCTGGTCAGTGTGCCTAGAGCATAACAGGTTCACATGAAGGGGTTGCCATATTTCGCTTTAATTCGGATATAAATCTAAATGAGGCGTCTCAGCTCTCCTTGTTAGCAGTGCTGTCAAAAAGAGCAGATTTCTTGCGGCGTTTATGATGCGACCCGTTGTGAATGTGTTCCACTGTCAAGTTCAATGTTTACAAAAAGCCATTATGATCAATAAATAGTTTTTTTTTTTACAGTTGTGGTTGGATATTATTCTTATTTTCCTACTTTCATACATCATAAAAAATGTGCCCAATTACCATTTTAGACGATCTTACTACAATGTATTTCATTATTAGTTGTTGTTCTGCTAAATATTGGACAGACATTCAGTTTCTCTAAACATTCAATGCTTATGTGGTATGTTGTACTAGTATCCAAAAAATCATATTGCCATCAAACAGTTTTTGGCTAATTCTATATTTTAATGATATAAATGCTAACCTTGTTAATTACAAATTATGCTTAGATAAAAAGCATAATATATTTGGGATAGAATATCTGGGATTGCTTGAGTTTCTGCAATAATCAGTCACTATCAATGCTTTTATATTCATTTGAGACGTCATAATGATAGACGATCGCGTTTTGTCTAAGTCTTTAGACCACAGTTGCTTCACGTACTGGCAATATGAAAGGTAACATAGCTTCTGTGTAAAACTGAGAACCGTATATGAACGGAAATCCATCTGCTCCAGATTACCTATTAACACTATATGATAGGAAGACATTGACATTTTCTATATAGAGTTGTTTTTTCTATAAAGCCTAACGTTGAACTGAAAGAGATTTGTCACAGGGTCTTCTGTTTTCTGCATCAAGTGCCAAAGGCTCAGCCCCTACTCCCAAGTGGGACCTAGAACCCACCAGACCCTTCCTAATCTTTCAGGTGCCAGACCCTTCTGGTCTACCCTGCACAAGACTCTGGAAATGATGAGATCTTTTGCCAACAGGAGATGCCAAAGTCAAGAATCAGGCTGGCTTGTGGTGCTCAACAACCCGGTTGGTTTTCCAGGTCTGCCACAGGGTTTACCCAGAGGGCCTGGTGCTTGAAAGACCACAAATAGTCTGGTGCAGGATAGGGGCTTGTAATGACCGAAGGAACATGGTGCCCAGTAGACCAGAAAGGCTGATTGTCTGGAACAGGAGACACCATAGGTTTGGCAACTGAAAGACTAGTCATGGAAAGTTCCACATCACCTGCGGTTCCCAGGTTATAGGGCCCAATCAGACATGACACCTGAGTCTGTGAAACGTGATATTGTCCAGAGGTGATTATATTCAGGACTAGACATATTCTTAATGTAATATGCTATGTAAATAAATTTGACTTGACTTAATGAGGAATATTTGTATCTTATCTAACAATTTCCACCAGATTAAGGCACCTTCAAAACCCTTCATACTTTGAATGATGTCCATTTAAATTTACATTTAGATTTAAAGCATTTAGCAGAGGCCCTTATCCAGAGTGACTTGCAACTCATACAGTCTTACAATTCATGCAACTGTGGGTTAAGGGCCTTGCTTACGGACCCAACTGTGACAGCTTGGCAGAGGTGGGATTTGAACCCTGGACCATTAGGTCCATAAGGTCCAGAGTCCAGTACCTTAAAGGCAGTGCCATTTTGCCATTCTTTTAAAATGTAATTTTTTTTGCACGACCTTTCTGCGAATGTTTGACAATGTGTGGTAAGAGAACAGATAAAAAGAGAAAAAAGCGAAATAGAAATATGAGATCTGCGGTTCAGTACATTTAGGGGGTAACTGGACATAAATCAATTGATTTAAACTAGCAATGTATTAATATGTAAATTGTATTTTAATATATTATTATATTTACATAATTACATACAGATATACCACCTGAGACTCAAAACAACAGGTGCAATGTTATCCAATCATTTTATTTTTAAGTCTTCCTTTCTGCAATTTAATCATAACCATATGTAGGTACAAGCATATTTCAGAAAATGCATTTCAGTTAACATTTATAATGTGTAAATAATATTCTTTTCAAACAATTGGGGGGTTTATTTTATTTTATTTAGTAAGTAACAGCTCAGAAACTGTTCCCTCAATGTTATACATTAAATCTACTTGTTACATTTGCTATGAATAAAATTCAGCATAATTTCATCGCCCAGCCTTGATAAAATTGTAGCCTTGGCATTAATGTACATTACATTTTTGTACTCACATGCAAAACATTTTCTTTATTCATGCCAATTTTGGCGATATAAAGTAAATGCATTTTAAAAAGGTAATAAGTTAGATTACACCGATTTTTCGCAAGTGCTTCTTGGTAAAAAGCTTACTGTAGATCCCTTTTTAGGACAGGGCTTATGGGTGCAGCTTGTGAAGTGAGTACAGAGCAGAGGAAAGCAGATGGTGTACCATGATTAAGAAAGCAACCCCAAATATTATTGGAGCACCTACTCAAACACCCGGCTGAAGAAATTGAAAAAGGGACGTAGTGATCAGTTAAGGTGTTAGAATATGAATCAGAAGCTCCAGAGGTTAAATTCACCCATCTACCAAGTTCCCACTGTTGGGTCCTTAAGCAAGGCCCTAAACCCACAATTGCTTGTGTTGTATAACTATATCAGTTGTGAGTTTTTCTGTGTAAGGGTGTCTGCTAAATGACACAGGGTAAATTAAGGTTGTTACAACCACCAGTAAGAATGTTCCACCAGTTTACTGTTTTAAAACTTAAGATTATTTTCCCTAAATATTTTTTAAGCAACTCCACTTTGTTGTCATGGCCACGGAATGACGCTTCTCCTGATGTCAGCAGTTTTTGGTTTCAGACCAGAAGCAGGTTGGCACTGGAACTAAAATGATTTTGCCGGCTGAAAACCAGATCTTTTGGAGTGCTGAGGCATGGAGCAGTTCCAGATTAGACTGGGGCACTGGACCCAGAACTGGCACCATGTTGGTGGGAGGACTGTGTGGTTGATTGACTGACCAGGGCATTTTAATGTAATTAAAGTAGAAAAATGTGTTTGACTGCATGAAACGGCAACTAATCTTCAACTCTTACAGAAATTTTACAGAATTTTACTTCCTTTTTGATTTTTATTTCCTTTTTCCTTTCTTTTCTCTCTAGTCCTGACCTCTTCCCCCATTCCCTCCTATGCATCTGTCCATCATATTCGCTTGTTACTCTTTCCACCCTCTGTTATAAGCACACCATGTTCTCTCTGTCACTAACAGGGAAATGTTGCTGCTGTCTACATCATTAAATCCCTATGCTAAGATAAATGTTCTACCAACCAGAACGGCAGACCTAGCTCAACTGGAGAATTTCAGCGTTTATTGATATTGCATAGGGGCAATTACTGAGATTATTTGCATGCCATTGCCAATTTTGAGTATTGTTTCGCAGATTATTGTCTTGTTTCAAATAATCTTTTTCCAAGCACCTGCACCTCTGACGATTCAATAAACATGTTGCCTTATTGCCTTACGTCTTTGACAGTGAACAATGAGGCAACGGGGCAAACAAATATTGTGCCTAATGCCAAGGGGGGTCATGATGTGTAATATTGTAGGCAACATAGGTAGGCAGTGCTGGTTATGTGGTGTATCCAGGAACATCCACATAAGGAGAGCTCAATTCCTAGTGGCTAAACATTGAATACTGATCATCTTCAGAAGGATCGTCAAGCGAGTCAAATGAAATCTTCCATGCAACTTTTTTCTAATTCTCATTCAGAGCAGATAGCATTATAGGAACAATCACAGAAACAAAACGAGCTGGAACCACTGAGTCGGGAACAGATGGCCCATAATTGCCTCGTGGAGGAAGCCAGGGAGTCAATTTTTACAGGTCTCCAGGGAGTGGCAGATGCAAAAAAGTGCAGGTGCATTTGGGTTTGATCTAAGACGGCCTAAAGGAGCCATCTGAAAAAATATGCAAAACATTAAAGGGGAATTTAACAAAGCTCGGCGTTCCCGATCAAGACAGTCGCCTCCGTGTGGGGCCCGCAGGATGAAAAAAAACACGACGGCTGCGTGAAACCGCAACAGATGCGGCACGAATTAGTCACATCACCGTGCACAGATAAATCAGGAGCACGTCAGAGGGAAAAACAGCAACAGCAACATGACACATTTTCCCCTCGTGTCGTTACAATTTCACATGCGCCGATCTGATTGAAAACTCGTTGCTATGACAAAAACTACGAACTGGCAGGAAAAATTACGAACGCAAACACGTGCCCTCAGGTCTCCGTGGTGTGTTACTGCTATGATTTATTTTAGTGCAAATGAGTATTGAAAAATGATCAGCTGTGGGTTCGTTGACCTTTTGACAAAAACATATTTAAGGAACACTTGAGCACTAATCTCTATCCAGCACATCTGAAATGTTTGTTAAGTAACCCCAAACAGGTCATTAGAGGTTTTATTGTATTAGGAAACAAAGGAGAAACTAGTTACTCCAGAATTTACTCATAGTGGAAGTTTAATGGGCATTATTGAGACAATACATGTTCTATAAAAGATTTAAAAAAACAAAGAACTGGACCTTTTAATAAGAAATGAATGTTTAAGTAATTTTCATATTAGTCTAGTGACTCATAAATACACAAAACTAGATGAAAATACATGAAATCAACATCAAAACTAACTAACACCAAATGATTGTCATCCACACTGTCTTTCACATACCTGCTGTAAAAAGCTGTGTTTAACGCACAGCAAAGATTAACTCTCCAAACCAGGAGGTGGAAGCAATTTAAATACTTAACATTTGTAGGAAATCTGTTTGGGACACTATGGAACCCCATTTCTGTGGAAGCCCAACCCTACCACTTATAGAACAAAAAAATGAAGCTGTAGTAGAAAATTTAGCTAATAATCCCATCAAAGCTTTTATTTTTGCCTCAACTCAAAATTGTGGCTTTTTATTTAAAAGTTTTAATTTTATAGAAATTCTTCAGTTCATCTCCAAATTGTTTTTTTTTTTTTATTCTTTGGTTATCTAAAAAAAATGTAGCTACATTTCTTCAGTTATCTTTCAATCAAATGATGTTTGAGTTACCAAATTTTGACTATTTTATCTAAAGTTTTCAGGTATTACCTCACAATATTGGCTTTTAATCTACAGTGTTTGAGTTTCTTATCGTGGGTAATTTTTTCACATTTTCAGTTTCATTTTATAAATTTACATAACTTCTGAGAAAAAAAATCTATGTGTAATTACATAATTTCATGGAATCACATTAAAACTTTGAAGAAGTTGAAGAAACAACTCTATTGGTCAAAACACTTAGCAGAGGAAGCAGAAGTGTCACATTTTCTGCAGCCTTCAACATCACAAATATAGTTGAATGCACCAAGAATGTTTACTTTGTGGAATAAAAACCAGCAGGGAACAGTGGCCTCTCCAGCAGTACACCAGTAAAATTGTTTCTTTCCTTGACTGTTTTTGGGAACATTGCTGCTTATTAATGCCATGAAAATGAGTTAACTAATTCAATCTTTCATTAGTAAGCAACAACTAACATGTAGCAATGCCATTTGTGTCAGTATCATAAAGTTATAATGGGAAGAAAACTGACCCAAGATAAGTTTTAAGATAACATGTAATCATTTTGAGATAATATATCAACAGTGGGCCAAAATTCAAAATTTTAAGATACTGTTGCCGTTTATCTTCTCTATAAGATCGCAGAAAGGCATAGCTAAATAGAGGAGTCTAGCTATAATTGTTTACACTATTTAAACAATGTTTAGAATTAAAATGGTATGCTTCGACCATTTTTATAAACATATATTTGCAAGGTACAGCAAATAGTGAGCTAAATAAAATTAGATAGCCTTAGTGCTTCTTGCTTGGGTTTCTCTTGCCTTGCTCCAATGCAGCACCCAGTCAGCCAGTTAAAACGTTTAATTGCTACATCTGTGTCTAATATGTCAATCATACATAACCCTGGACCACCCACTTTCTGTGCTGTTTACACTTTTAATTTGCAAAAGATGGTTGCTCTATCAAACATTGTGATTTTTACACACTTTTTATCACTTTAATCAATTTATCATTTTGGACAGGGATAACAGGGTAGCTAGGGTCAGTCCTTCCTGTAGATATTGGAGTTTTAATTCCTTTTATTTGAATAATGCCATTGAATTTGTGTACACTGTCATGAAGCCTTATGCCAGTAAGATGACATATATCGTTATGATGGTGAAAAGTACAACACAAGGGCTAAGTAAAGCAAGTCGAGTGAACTGCACACAAATGTTTTGCACCACAGTACTTAACCTTCAGGGTCTAGGACCTGGCTCTCTATCTGAGCTACTCAAATTCTATAGTCAGGCCGGTAGCTTGAAATAATCTAATTCCAGACTCCTGGTGGTTCCCAGGTTCAGGCTGAACACTATGGGGGGTCGCTCATTCAGTGCTGCTGCCCCTTTGATCTGGAACTCTCTTCCTTTCTCTCCGCTGAATTAATTCTCTCTCTGAATTTAAAGCTGTACTAAAAACTCAACTGTACTCACTTTAATATTCCTCTTCTTCCGCTTCTGGTTGCGTGTAATATATTTCTTGTATATGTACGTGTAACCTATTATTATTATTATTAGTACCTATTTTGGTGAGGCTAATAGGCATGGCATTAAGCAGAAGAGGGCAATTTGCACTAAAACACTAGTAATGGTGGATGACAGAAGTGTGCAAGTTCTTTACTTTAAAAAAAATACTTACTTTGCATGGTTAGGGTGCTAGTAACTTCAGTTTCCTGCAGATGGTGAGGCATAAATACCTGCAGGTGTGTGATGGGATTGAAGCACAGAGAAAAGGTGGTACTGTGCATTCTAGTTCCAAATGTGGGAGAGATTGTGGTAGCCTAGTGGTTAAGGTGTTGGATTTTGGACCAGAAGATCCATGGTTCAAAGACCACATCGGCCAAGCTACTACTGTTGGGTCCTTGAACAAGACTTTTAACCAACAATTGCTTGTATTTATAAACTTTATGTCGGCATGGATAAGGGCAGGTGCTACCTTACATAAATGTAAATGTGTGCAAAATAGGTCATAAAAAATCAGATGTTAATGATTGGCAAAAAGGAGTGATTGTAGTTGGGTGTGCCAAAGGTCATAGTATGAAGGAGGGAAACTGAATTTGCTGGTGTATAGAAGCATATTAACGTAGAGGTCTACCAGCAGTGGTAAAAATCACATTGTACAGGAAATTCTGCATGTAGAGGTGTACCAGCTCTGTAAAAGCACCTTAAAATTCGTTAACCGCGGTGAATCCTAAGTTAATTTAGGTACACATTGACACCACAATTGTCATTTGTAATTTGTAGTTGCAATGCATCAAGATACCAATTTGCTCTTTAAGTGCCTGACAAGAATTAACTAAATAAGTTAGAACTAAATACAGTGTTCCCTCGTTTATGGCGGGGGTTACGTTTCAGGACCAACCGCGATAAACGAAAATCCGCGAAGTAGTGACGCTTTATTTATTTAAGTATTTATACACTATTTTAGCTGTAGAACTTGCAAAACGTTTGGGGGGCATCGTAGGGATGGAATGAATTCAGTCTATAATTAAACTTTCACAGACCACACAACACCACAGATTAAAAATTGTCATGTCTGCAAGTAGCGACTCTCGCTCTGGCGAGCGATGCTCTAGTCTTACTTCTCATTTTTGGTGAGTATTCATCCGTTGAGTAAATACTCTATTGTAGTGTTTTTAACTGTTGAATAATCAAGCAACACTCAGAAGTAATGGAACACTCCATACATCACTCTCATATTACACATGCTCGTCACGTCATATCCTACACATTGAGTAGATACAACAGCTATTTACTATAAATCCTAATATTTTATGATTTATAACATTCCTTTATTGTTAGAATTAATATTTTTTGAATATATCTTGATAAAGGTTGTGATTATTTTTTTTTTTATTCCGCAAAAACCCACGAAACAGAAAAAATATGCGATATATTTTTTAAAAACCCACGATGCACCGAGTCCGCGAAGGGTGAACCGCGAAGTGGCGAGGGAACACTGTGTATGGATAAATAAAATTGCTGAATAAATTGATTGATTTATAACAGCCAAATGGAACAGGCCTGTTTTGAAAATGTAGTATGTAAAAGTAAAAAGTATTAGATTACAGAAATAATCAAGTGAATAATCAAGACATTTGAACATAAAACTGGAAAACAAAATGGATAGTGTTGAAAAAAAATGATAGTGAACTGCACAGACACAGCACACATTTGCATAAAGGAACAGAAAGAGAACTGAATTTACACTCCTTATTAGTCTATGCTCTATTTTACTTTTTATAATGAGATGTCCTTCAGTATACAGTGAAAGATAAAATCAGTAATTGATTTTTTTCTTCAAAATGGACACTGCAGACCTAAAGCCTACTGTTAGGAGCAGTGGCAGTGCTGGCAATTTGCTGAATGAATCACAGCCCAAGGCTGGTCACTTGTCAGTCTCTGTTGATACTAGTCTACATCACAAATGCCATAAAGAGGGCTTTTAAATTCAGCCCGCATCTTGAATATGCTTTGTTCCGAGCGCTGCCCCTTTATAATCCCAAACTTGAGCGGCCTGGCAATATCAAACTAATAAATTACATCCTGCCTCCTCTATAACTCCCTGATAAATAAAAAAGAGGCTCCACTTTCCCCATACAGCTGTGACCCAGGGTTACCTAGCAACAGGTCATGCCCAGATGAAAAAGCACAAGGTGGAGATCCACCTAGGAGGATGTTGGAGGAAGGAGGTGGGGCGGAGAGATTGGGAGAGTGCATCTTCACTCGTTGACCCTTGACAGATAGAAAACGCACTCAGAAGAAACGTTTCTCGAAGTGACAGCAGTGTTGGGAGTGGCCTGACGTGCCTGTGGCACATCTTCAGAAGCGTCTGAACAAGGTGGGGGTGGAGGTGGGGGTGTTGGCGTTTTTTCACGTAGATTACATAAGGCTTATTCTTTTAAACCAAACACAATTTACTGGCACTTTGGACTTTTGGCAATAAAAGGAACAATACACATGGAGCGTTCCAAATTATGTGTGTATGAAGACTCGACGATAACTTTATTAGCTAGACCTCCTTGTTTCTACGCTCATTGTCCATTTTAGCAGTTCCACTTACCAAATAGATGCATTTTAAACTTCTCCAATTACACACTGTAATCTATCTGTTTCTCTGTGTACTTTACTCTGTTCTCTAATGGTCAAGAACGGCACAGATCAAGTACTATTTGATGTGCTGGATCATTCTGTGGATGGTGCCATGTTTGCACATGTTTTGCTGGTGAGATTGGATAAGATACAGCAGTGCTGCTGTGGCTTTTTAACACATTAATGTCCGTGCTAGACTGAAAATGGTCCACCTACCATAAATGTCAGGCCACCAGCATCTTGTGAGCACTGATGAAGGACTAGAGGATGACTAACACGAAGCATATTAACGTAGAGGTCTGCCAGCAGTGGTAAAAATCCCATTGTACAGGAAATTCTGCATGTAGAGGTGTACCAGCTCTGCAAAAGCAAATTGAAATTTGTTAACCGCGGTGAGTCAAGTTAATTTAGGTACACATTGACACCACAATTGTCATTTTTAGTTGCAATGCGTCAAAATTCCAATTTCCTCTTCTTTAAGTGCCTGACAAGGATTGCCTCAGTAAATAAGAAAGAACTAAATAAATAGACAAATAAAATCGTTGAAGAAATTGATTGTTCCATAACAGCCAAATGCAACATGCCTGTTTTGAAAATATAGTATGTAAAAGTAAAAAGTACAGTCGGACCACCGGTTAATAGGACCAGCCGCTTATTCGGACCAAATCTTATAGTACCAAAACAAATCCTATTATATACGTGTAATGCTATTTGCTTATTTGGACCAAAATTATGTTTAATCGGACCAAAGAACGTGAGAGCGAATAAGAAAAAGTCGCCACTTAGCCACTCCAAAGCGGGTCAGCGAGATATGGGAGGATTTTTGGGATCCCCAGGAGAATTTATGCTATTATCAAAGGTCAGGAAATCCGAAAAGTTGTGTTGACAAGAGAAAAAAAACAGCAGTAGGTGAACACACCCACCACTTTCTTGCTAGGATGCTAGGAAATGCATTGAAACTTTGCGCCGCTATTTCATGCAGGAGGGAAATGAAGGCAGTCCTATTGCATTGTGTTGTAGATCGTTTCAAAAAACTTGTTTGCAAATGTATTTTTCAATGAACAAAGTTCGTAAGCAACAATAGTTCTTGTTTGTACATTCGCTATACGTGTAAATCGCACAATAAAGGTTTAATAAAAATTTAATATGTTACATAGCACGTCCCGTCTTGTAACATAGGGCATGTTCGTTTAATCGGACCAGCCAGTTAATAGGACCAAAACGAACGATCGCATCTTGTTATTTACCTTGTTATTCGCTGCAGTATTAACTCAAACTATAAACTGAATTGCAAAATGATACAACAGTATGCCTTAATTTTATACAACTGAATATGTAAGCAAACCGAAAAAAAATAACCAGGTCACTTCCCAAACAGCATCCTTGTGTACCAATAGTGTGTCCAGTCAGGTCGGGATAGGGCATCAGTGGGAAAGTAAAACTCACAAAATGTTATAAAGAAAAACCTTGGGAGGACCAAGACTCAAAAAGAGACCCGTCCTCCATGGATGGCCAAGGTATATCAAAGAAGACCAGAATTTGTCTCAGAAATTAATTGCCGGTTTCAGATTTGCAATATCTTTTATGGTTCAAAACAGAAAGTTCAAAACGTTTGTCGTTCATCATAAATAACTGAAAAGGAAATGGATTAATTTGATGTCCGGGGAACACCACTGGTGTATCACAGCAACAGACTTCAACAACCGACACCCAGAAAGATTTCACACAGGACTGTTACATCCCTCATAACCAAATTCAGAGACACCGGGACTGTGGACGACAAGAAATGTTGTTATCATCTTAAGAACCGAACACGAAACATCAACAATGGTTTTTATCAGAATTTAGAAAAATAACATGAGGTGTGACTTTGACTCACCCTGTAAAACCGCTTCTGATTGAAACATTCGCTCAGACGTTTATTTTCGCATACTATCGTACTAAATAGTACATACTAATAACAGAAGTGGTGTATTTGTGCACACTAATCAGTAGGGTAGTATGCACACCCAAAGACTTTTATGTGAAGCCTGGAGACTTTTATCTAACGCCGGTTTCCGCTCCATGTAGGAAGTTTGGTGCAGCGTTTGAAAGAGGGGTGTACGGACTGCTGGTAGTTTGGTAATTCGGACATTTCTGTGAGTGTCTTTTCTTCCCTTTTTTGGTGCTTGGTTTGTACTTTAGCAACGCGTTTTGACCATGTCTACATAGCTAAAT
>JAVSBV010000089.1:1040091-1051396 GCA_033117975.1 Parotocinclus spilosoma | reverse complement strand
GATTAATTTAATACAATTTGGAATAAGGCTGTAACGTAACAAAATGTGGAAAAAGTAAAGCGTTGTGAATACTTTCCAGATGCACTGTACATGCTTTTGTTGTATGGACTGACCCCTAGCAAGAACATTATGGCTGTGTTGGTGATACGGGGATGATATTCCTTATTGCTGTGTAGAGACAGATGGATTGTATGTGTGGTAGTACGAGTCAAGTTAAATATGTAATTAGGTTTGTTACTACATCAGCTGAACACCAGCAAATAACCTCTTGTGCTGCAGAGAGCTTAAAAGATTGCTTAAACATCTATAATCATGGGGCTCCATAACTTTTTTTTTTTTTAATATAAATTGTAATTTATTTGCATTTCTGTTGTCGTTTTTTATGACAAAGACTAAATAGGTATACACTGTTTAACATCCTCATTACATTCTGTAAAAAAGTTGAAATGGAGGTTGTCAAATACTTTATATGCTACTATAATGTCAAAGTCGGATTTATTTCTGTAGCGCTTTACTATTTTATACCCAATGAATTGCTGTTTTTATGCTTTTATATACGCCAAATTGCTTCCTGAAGTCTTTTTCCTGAAATTCAACCTTTGGTGCAGAATTCAAGCCAGTCCCACAATGAGTGTTCCTTGGGACGTACCATGTCTGTGACTAGCTTTAAATGATAATAAGCATGAAAGAGGCTAGGCAAGATGGAGGGTGGGGGAGTGGCCTTAAAAAGTGCTTATGTATACAGTTGTTGTATCATGATGGCTAGTAGACACACAGCTGTTCAAGCTTTCCAGTTTACCCAGAATCTGATCCCGATGGAGAAGCACCTGAAGAAGCTGAAACTCAGTGGCTACAGTGGGGTGTCCCTAAATAGTTTTGTAAACAAAATGCTCTATTGTGACTGCAGTAGCCTAGCGATTAAGGTACTGACCTCTGGGCCTGATGGTCCAGGGTTCAAATTCCACATCTGCCAAGCTGCCACAGTTGGTTCCTTAAGCAAGGCCCTTAACCCACAATTGCTTGGATTGTAAGACTGGATAAGGGCATCTGCTAAATGCCAGAAATGTAAATATCAATGAACACACTTTGGAAAAATAACAATTCAAAGTAATGTTGTGTTTTGTATAATTTTGTATAATATTTAAACAAATAGAACATTCAGTTCCCCGCGATATAAATGAAATCATACTAAGAATGTTATATGCCCTCTTGAGCATGCTGTATGTGTGTGCTCTCTGGTGTTCAGAATATGTAACTGCAATTGCTGGCATAATAAACAATGCATAATCCAACAAGACACAACTCCAAAGTTTTTTGTTATTCATTCTTTATTTATTCACAGGACCTGAATTGGTTAAATTGTTATAAAGATGTTTGTGTCATTTAGTATTATATGAGCATCGGATTCCTTTTTTCAATTTAATAAACCTTACATTGGACCTAGTACAATTTTAATGAACAACAATAATGTGCAACGTTATTCTATTGAAATAATTATGATTGTAGCTATGCAGTAGTTAAGTATGATATGAACCTTTGGAATTTGCTCTGTGTTTCTACATCTAATCATCACTTGTGGCATTTTAGTGCAGGAGATTTGTTTTCATCTGGCAAAAATAATAGCAGCCTATTTTCCTTCACCATGCGTTCCTTCTTTCTATATATAACTGTTGTTCTTCTATCAGAGAACATCTTCATCCATTTTCGTTCTGCGCTTCACTTGCTCTTTCCATCTACTCCCTTGAGCTTGTAGAGTGCCTTTTGTTCCATTTGTGAGCAAAAGTTTACATTAAATTCACATATATGTAGTCTATAGAACCCAAAGGTCTGAGGACACTCGAGATCTAAGAAAAATGTGACTGCTGTTTTTTGTGGAGAAAGACTGAAAATATCTTTTAAGGTTACAACTGCATTCAACATGTACCATAATAAAACTTGTTTGAAGCTGAGATGTTGTACGTCTTGAGCTTAAAACTGCAAATGAAAGGTTTTTGTTTTGTGTTTTTTGTTGGGGGTTGTCTATGCTGCTTTTGTGCTGATGCTTTAAATAAACACACCTTCATTGACTAGGAGCGGTGTAGGTTACAAATTATTAGTAAAATTACAAGTAATTTGGACTCCAGCATTCCAGTCAGTTAGATTGCATACAAAGTCATGGTCATTGTTACTCTTTCCATGAGTGGTCTACAAACAAATTGGAATCTAAGAGCATTTTTGCAGGGTCTGTAATAGTCAAGTCAGATTTATTTATGTATCTATTTTTATGGCGGAGAATTGTCTCAATGCAGCTTCAAGGGCCAATCCAAATTGAGCAAGCATAGGGCAATAGTGACAAATATTTCCTAAACATACAGAAGAAAACTTAAAAAGCGACCCATCCTTTTTGGGTGGCTTAGATGTTGAATGTAAGAATTACACTAATTTATCTAGTCTTGGAAGGTTGGAATAATAGTTTGGAATGGTCAAGCCTCATTCCATGACCTGAAAAAAGCAGTTATTGTGAGGAAACATACCAGAGCATGCCAAAAGCTTCTTTCAGGGGAAAAAAAAAAACAAAACAAAAAAAAAACCTTAAGCGTTAACACTCAAATTCAAATACTGCCCTTAAATGCAATGCTGGGAAAAATAAGATATTATCCTGAGGAAATCTTAGTTATTTCTTTAAGACTTAATTGTTTTCTTCTTAATTGTAGTCTATGTCTACAGCTTTTAGTCTAATCCTACTTATAGGACAGCAAATGGAGGATAAACATCAAGTCAAGCTTTTAAAAGATGTTAGCAAACGAGGTGATGCTAAAAGAAATAACCTTACAAACATAGTATAAAGCAAAATACTTTCGCTATGTAGTGAACTTGTAGATTTTAAGGATGTCCTTCACTCAAAAGGCTTTTAAACTTTTGGATACAAAAAGAGTGTAGCCCTTATTTCCAATAACTACTCTGCTCACAAAAATATGGGGATATTTTAGTGTTTTTATTTACTTTTAATCTTATTTTGGTGAGCAACATGGATGTAAATTTGTACTGTTAGAAAACAGGACAAGCATGAGACTGTAATAAGGTTAAGAAAACATTTAAGAACCGTGTTTTTAAGAATTAGACTTGTTCTTAGAATGGTTCTTGAGAAAAGAGACGAGGAAAAAATGGATAAATCTTAGTTGTTTGAAGAATAAATACTTTCTTCTTTAGAATGAAGTTAATAAAAACACGTTTAAGACAATTTTGTTAGAATTTTAACTGTAATTTAACTGGAAGTGTACAGTTGCGGTTATTTCCGCACAATGGGGTCATGCCAGATCCTGAAAACAAAGACAGACATACTTTTGCTTACAGATATCTAATATTGGACCATTTTCAGTTTGCATGTAAATTTTTTTTTTTTTGCAATAGCATGCCAGAACACCTAATAGTAAGTTCAAATACAGGATTATTTTAGTGCATTAGACCGTGTAAGCACCTAATAAACTTCCACAATAACACACCTGTCACGCCTCTCTTTGCAGGATGACAACTGGGGTGAAACCACCACGGCAATCACAGGCACGTCGGAGCACTCGCTCTCACAGGAGGACATTGTGCGCATCAGTAAAGACTTGGACGACAGCGTGGGGCTGAACTGTAAACGTTACCTGGTTGTCTCACTGTCCATTATACTGGCCGTGCTGGCACTGCTCACGCCGCTTGCTTTTCTCGTCCTGCCCTGGCTGCTGTGGCCTGACAGGCTTCGGCATTGTGGTACCGCCTGCGAGGGCCTCTTCATCTCCATAGCGTTCAAGCTGCTGATACTGTTACTAGCCATGTGGGCGCTGTTCTTTCGGCCACCCAGAGCCACCATGCCTCGCATCTTCGTGTTCCGGTCCCTGCTTGCCATAGTGGCGTTCCTGCTCGTGCTCTCCTATTGGCTGTTCTATGGAGTTCGTATATTGGATACACAGGTGAGGAGTCAAAAAGTCATCTGTAAATGCCTTTAACAATCCTCTCTTATTAGCTGTTGCTTTAAAAGACCTATAGATACCTGAGCTATGGGTGGGAGATATGGCCCAAAAATAATTCTGCCAAATTCTGATCAAACCAATTGAGTTTATTGTGATCGCCAGCCATGATCAAAAGTGCAAAGTGAGTACAGGAACGGCTCTGCCTTAAGGGACACAACAATTACTGGTTTTAATTATGATAGTTGTTATTTTAAATAATTACCATGTAAGGATCTATTCCAGATGATAATTAGACTATATGGTAATTATAATTTGGTAAATGTACGGGGCTGGGTGGAGGCCATATGCTATGTTGTAAGGCATTTTAACTGATGTTGCGTTATGATAATATTGTTTATCACCTTAATCATTTGTCTAAATTGTGTTAGCAGCTTAAGCCTAGATCAGACTGTAGTGCCTTTTTCTTAGAGTTGATGTTTATATAGTTTCCACACAACACTTTGGTCAAAGTGACTAATCCTGAAACGGTGGAGCGGCCTGAGAACTTTCTGTGTGGAGTCTGAATGACCTTCCTGTGTCTGCGTGCAATATTTCATTTTGAAATATCCCCTATTTTTGGTGATTTTGCAGTGTATATGATTAGATTTGATGTTATCTATTTAATTCACCCATGGAGGATGGGTTCCCTGTTGAGTCTTGGTTCTGCCAAGCTTTCTTCCTACTACTTTCAGGGAGTTTTTCCTTGCCACTATCGCCCTAGGCTTGCTCAATTTGGGATTGGCCTTTTAAGATAACATAAGATTGTAAAGCTGCTTTGAGACAATGCTCCAATGTAAAAAGCGCTATACAATTCAAATAGAATTGAATTGAATTAACCTTGTATATATGGCTGCTGTTAACTGGATTAACTATTTAACTGGAATGGAGACCATATAACTACATATGCATGTATTTATTTTCTGTAAGTATGTACCCATTTAACTGAAGGGTCAGCCTGAGATTAATTCTCATCTAATTTGAAACATTTGTGGATTTTAGCCTTTCAAACTTGCATGTAATCTGTCACTTAAGTCAGATTTATTCTTGAATCAGATCTTAGAAGGCATAACATAGACCTAGTCACTACCCAGACACTTAATGAAAGTGCAAGTCCTACAGTTAGGCATGGCTTGTACACAGGGGACATACATAGTACTGTGCAAAAGTCTTAGGCCACCCTTAGTTTAACAATGATATCATGACCATACGAAAAAGCAATAGATGCTAATCTTTGCATAAAGCTGCTAGATGCCCCCACTGCTCAAGGGTAAAAAAAATAAGTTTATTTATATATGTATAATATAAATATGTTTTTCTAAAATTTATAAATGTATAATACTCTATACATTTTTATATTCTCTGGTTGTATGCTAGTAAAGAGACTGAGAAATAATTGTATATGGTCCTTTTATCATTGGTAAAACAATGGGATATTTAATCTAATGGTGACCTAAGACATTAAACCAATATTTACCAGATATTATTAGAATAGTAATCATATTTGGTGATGCTGATTATTCACTAAGAATTACTACACTATAAAACCTGATCAAATCAGGAATTATATTTCTGTTTTGCTGTTATTTTTGTTGCCTACCAAAATGTGTAACACGCACATTTTTACCAATGTTCCATTTTGACCAGTAGAACAAATTATGTTGTTTTATTCCAGCATTAAATTTTTACTGTCCACTGTTTCCTGTCTAATCTGTCAAAGCCAGACTGTTCACTGCTACCTGATATATTGACCAACCTTACATTTACATTATTTAGCAGACGCCTTTATCCAGAGCGACTTATCCAGCAACTTATACAGTCTTACAATTCAAGCAATCGTGGGCCTTGCTCAAGAAACCAACTGAGGCAGCTTTGGCAGAGGTGGGATTTGAACCCTGGACCATCAGGTCCAGAGTCCAGTACCTTAACTGCTAGGCTACCACAGTCCCTACCCAACCTTCATCTGTACTACAACTTTTTTTAGTCACTCAGTATGAAATTGGCTGTTGTATCTGCAATAATCTAATCTAAATGTCTTTTAAATCAGCTCCATAGATTGTAATATGCACTGCACTTCAGGCAAACTGCCAAAAAAAAAACATTTTAGTAACTTATTACCAGAGACATGTTTAAACCCGTCACTGTAGAAGCTGTATTGCAAAGATGATTTTATAATATTTCTTACACACTGCCAGGTTTTAAAATCCTTTAACATATCCTGGGCTCATAACACCTGAATTATGACGCAGAAATTACCATTTATCAATGTTTGCGGAAGATCTAATGACTTAGTCATCCAATACACAGACCTTACTTTGTGCGCTGGGGTGCAGTCATGCTGGAACAGAAAAGGGCCTTGCCCAAACTGTTCCCACAAAGATGGAAACATGCAGTTATCCAAAATGTCTTGGTGTGCTGAAGCGTTAAGGTTTGCCATCATTTTAACCATGTAGCTTGGGCCAAACCCTGGAAAAACAACCCCTCATTATCCCTCTTCCACCAGTCTTCACAGTTGACACAATGGAGTTAGACAGGTAACATTTTCCTGGTGTTCTCCAAAAATCCTTGACTCATTAATTAGTCGGATAGATATTACTAATTTCATCTCCCCACAGAATGTTTTCACTACTCAAGTGTCCAGTGGTGTTATGCTTTATACCACTTCACCCTACAGGTAACATTTGTTCTTAAAGATGTAAAGGCTTAAATGCAGCTGCTGGTCATTGAAACCGATGCTGTAAGGTTCCCAACCTACTGGTTTTAAGTCAGCCTGTTTCTGGTCACTTCTATGCACCACAGCACATGGGACTGCACTCTTTTCTCACAGCACCAACACAGCTCAAATTGAGTATGCTCTCTCAAACAACCTGTTCACTAATATTCCCGTAGGTAGACTGTATGGCTTGTACATGCTTGATTTTATATCAGGTTGAAATTAAAGGATGAATGACTTGATTAAGAATTGTCCCAATACATTGTGTCCATGTCGTGTATGTATTTAAAAAGTGGTATGGAATTGGATGCATATATACATGCTTAATCACTGATTTCTGTTTACATTTCCTGCTCCCCTGCATCCAGAAGGATGAGGATTACCAGGGGATCGTGCAGTACGCCGTGTCATTGGTGGACGCTCTCCTGTTCATCCACTACTTGGCCATAGTGTTGCTGGAACTGAGGCAACTGCAGCCGTGCTTCTCGCTCTGCGTCACACGTTCCACAGACGGAGAGACGCGACACTACAACCTGGGACAGCTCAGGTAAGGAGGAACCTACTAAATACAACTATGAATACTAGATTAGCAGCATAGCAGTACTTTTTAAGGAACAGATTTGTATTGGTTTTGTGTTTTGCTATTTTAATGAAACCTAAATCAGTTGTTTTATTATAATATGTGCTGCTATGTCTACAAAGATTGTAGCTTTCTGTCATTTACCTGCATCTGGACCTGGCAATGTAGAGTTTTTTTAGATTTCTTGAAATTGTAATGAAAAAACACAATTTAATTGAAACGGCTTTTTGTTTCTTTGTTTTTATGCTTCTTTAGTTAGATGCATGGTGGCTCGGGTGTGTTGCACCGCTGCCTCACAGCAAGAAGGAAACACACAGTTTAAAGCTAGAACTGTGTTTAAAACAAAATTGAATTGTAAATGAATGTTAGTGAACGCAGTGTGTTTTTCATGCGTCTGTTGCGCTGGCACACAGAGCTCAATTGTGACCATCTATGATGAATTGTCGGTTGCTGCCAATAACTGGCCGAACCCTGTCACCAGCTGATCGATCTGTGCATATTTAGTTTAGTGTTTGCCATGGATTTGAGTAGTCTATTAAATCAAGAGTGTATTTTTTGGTTTCTTTTTTAATATGTGATTGGAGACTCTGCTTTTGTTTATATTACTTTAAAACTTGAATGGCACTATGCAACCCTAGACACAGGTCCCAATCTGTTGTAGGGCACTCACATACTCGTACACACACTCGGACACTAAGGGCACTTTGGAAACACCAGTCAATCTAACACGCGTGTCTTTGGACTGTGTAAGGAAACTGTGTATGTAAATCCACAATGACACAGTGAGTACATGCAAACTCCACATAGACATCCAGGTTTGGGATCGAACCAGGGACACTGGAGCTAACCACTGTACCACCTAGCCACTCCTAATTATGGTAATTATTTTTTTCTATTTAATGCACTGCCTTTAAATCTCTCATATGCACACCCTTTCTTTTTTTTGTTTATGTATACTCCCTAACTGCCTGACTCAAGTGGCCCAGATCACAAAGCATGAGAATTCTTGAAATCATAAATCTTCTGCTGGAGGGAAGATCCTCTCCATGCCCTGCACTTTGTCATCATTATTACTGCACCATGAAGCTACTGTGCTATCATAATTGCACAACCCCTCAGGCCTTTATCTTGCCATCTCTCTCCTCCCCTTTTTGATAACGATCCAGATGCAGACTGCCCTTTTACAATGTTACACACAAACATTTAGTTTTCAGGTCTTTATTGATCATATTGAGTAATTATTCACAGCGCAGTGAAGAAACTATATTATTTATTTTTGGTGCAGTGAGGTGGGATTCAAAAGGGTTGGTTGTAGAGGTGCCCTTTCTGATACATCTATACACAAAACCCCAGTCTGCTGTTTAAGAAAACTGGTCTTACAATGTGGCCCTTAAGAGTTTTCAATGTTTCTGCAAAAATACAAAGCTCCCAAAATTAGGGGATATTTCATTACAGGATATATCATTTTAAAGGGGCGAAGATATGTGAACCTTAAGTGCATTCATGTAGTAATGCAGTAATGTGTATTGGTGCACAGTAAAATAAATGCTTTATATGACTGATCCACAATCAGTCCAGTTGTTTTGTAATGCATGCTGTTGTTTACCGGTACATGCTCTTTAATGTCCATTAATTCAATGGATATACAGTAAATAAGATTTACATACATTTGTTTTATCTTCTTTGTTGTCTGTGTACTGACCAGTCAAAAATGTAGTCATTAATGATAAAACCTACCTAATAGCGTACAATACATACAGAAATACTGACAAGAACTTCCTGTAGACTTGGATTTTTGCCACTGCAGCTATATCCGTATGATTGTGCGTTTCGAAAACTGCAAATTCAGCTCCTTCCTTTACACTGTGGCCTTTGGCTCACCCAAATGCAATCACTCCTTTTTGCCAATCATTAATACCCTGCAGATATTTGTAGCCCAATCCTCCTCCTCTAACGCCATCTGTATGCGCCTGAAGTTACTAGCATGCAAGTTGACAAATTTGTTGTCCAGGGAATATATATCCTCAACAGAAGTGGAACAGTAATACAGGGTTTAGGGGTGTGGCCTCACAGCACAGACATCTCCACTTCAATCCTGACCCTTGAATTTGACCGCTGGAGTTTCCCTGTGTCTGTGTGGGTTTACTCATGGTGCTTTGGTTTCCTTTCACATTCCAAAGACATGCATTAGGTGAAATGGTCACTCTAAATTGGCGTGTGAGTGTGTGAGTGTGTGAAACATTGTCTGTCATGAATATAGCCGTTGATGCTAAGACGTTACAAAAAAATAATTTTATGTCTCAATGACAAAAAATCGTAAACAACAGACAAGCGAATCACAGTCTTAACAGCAGAAAGCATGGTAACGATCCTTTCGTATTCTGTGTTGGGTTAAGTTATAAAATGAATTTAATAAGATTAATGACAAAACTGGTTCAACATCAGTGCTGATGGATGTAAGCATAGAATCCACTTCACAAAAATAGGTCAGTTTAACATTCTTCATACTGGAGGACTAAAGACAGGGGAAGACAGATGTGCAGACAGCAGCAACGTTCAATGCTAATTAGGCTTTGTTTACTTTTCATGCTCATCTCCACAACATAAATAATTGATCTAAGAAGTAGGGGGTTTCTGAAAAATGGTCTTTTGAAACTCTTGTAAAAAAAAATAAATAATAATAAAAAATAAAAAACTTTTAGTTGAGCATCTTGTATTACAGTGGTGTCTGAAAGTTTGTAACCTAAAAGGCATTTCCCTACGTTCTAACAGTAGTAAAAGTTCCATCAGTCATCGTCCAAACAATTGTCTGCATTACCCTCACATGAGGCGAGATGATCCTGGTTAGGATCCGGATCATGTTCACAAGGATCCACAGCCTATCCCAAAATTCATTTTGGTCAGACAAAAGTGCTCCCTGGAACGCAATGGATTAGTGCCGAACATAGTTTTGTCCCGTTTTTATTATTGCTGGAAAATGAAGCTCTGCAAATATTGCTGTGGACACAGAGGTGCATTGGGGGAAATGTCTAAGAACTTGTGAGTATTCGAGTCTGTTAAGACAGTTCAGGAGCTGCAGTGCAGCGATAGATTTATTGCATTCATTTTAAAAGTGCATGTCAGCATGTTCAGGACATGCAATATTAGATATATTAGATTTCATTACTCTTTCACTACACTTACCAAAATATCTTCTGTCACGTCTTTAAACTCTCCGGTGTGTATGTAGTTGCTGACAAAAAAAACACGCACACAGCCAGAAATGTCGGATTGCGGCAAAACTCGGTGTGCAGTTTTATGCCAGGCAGATATGTAAAGGATTGCAGTTATGGTCTGATTACATACTGGGTCTTACCACAAGAATGTAATGAAAAAGATGAAAATGCATCTCCTACTGCCCTATAAAAAGGCTCTCAGTAGCTACTTTTGTGGTGTGTACCTATTGGTGAGAGATTGTTGACTGCTAGACACGCCTCTCCGACTAGGGGTGCTTTATTGGACTGCGGCAAGCGGGATGGTAGTTGGGTGAATTGCCAGCCATTTATGCCATTTGTGAAGTTGCTGTAAGGTGGGTCTGTGAGGGCATTCACACCCTGCTTTTAAATGGCCGTGAGAGACCACGAGACGGACTGGACCCGTAACGTCCAGGATCTACAGGCTACAACATACAGTATGTGGGCAAATGTGCTGCAGGATACCATATGGAACCTGCTTGCTTTCAATACCCAGCCGTGTCTCACTTGCATATATCTTTATATCGCACACACACACGCACAGTCAAATCCAGTTAATTGGACCATGGGTTAATGGGACCAAAATTTCGCTTAATCGGACCAAAGAACGTAAGAAAATAAGAAAAAGGAGCCACAAGTCGCCACCTAGCGATCAGCGATTTATGGGAGGATTCCTGTGCTATCCAGAAGAATTTATGCTTTTATCAAAGGTCAGGAAATCAGAAAAGTAATGTTGACAAGAGCAAAACCAGCGGCAGGTGAACACGCCCACCACTTTCTTTCCCACAACGAAGCACCCAGTAGCCAG
>JAVSBV010000089.1:1013306-1034385 GCA_033117975.1 Parotocinclus spilosoma | reverse complement strand
TTCACATTTTACACCCTTTATATTTTAGTCGACTGAATTGACTGTAGATTTAGTCGACTATATTCTTACGATAATTAGTCGACTAAAACTAGACTAAAACTAAAAACAATTCAGATAACTAAATTATGACTTAACCTAAATGACATTTTAATCACAAGACTAAGACTAAAACTAAATCAAAATTTGCTGTCAAAATTAACACTGGTGTTGTGTAATGTAGTAACTGTATGACAAATTTTGGACTAATTAGATACTGCAATATAATTCTTATCTGTTTCAGAGTAAAACAAAAGAGAACAGGGGTTTTGTGAATTTGTATGGAAAACTTTATTTGATAATAAAAATAGCATTCACAGACTTCTTTTTGATAGCTACATATACATTGCGATCCATTTGAAGGAGAAAAAAAGCTTTACTGGTTAAGTCAACATCTACTTGTACTTAAGACTAGCGTTATGTATAGCTTCATGAGTCAAATAAAGCTATGGACAATGTAGTATCTATATATGCATAGTGTTTCATAAAAAAGATTGGCCCATATACATGTACTGCTTTTTGTAGACACAGAAAAAGCACTGAAGTCCAGAGAACATTGCAGTAAGACCACAGACAGTATACAAGTGCTCTAGAATAAAAAGGCAGGCTATTCATCATGAGAGATAGTCAGCCCCCATCCTCAAATAACATCAGATCGAGCTCAATCCCTTCCCCCACCCTGCAATCATGGATCGACGTGTGGTGGTCTCTGGATTTTGGAAACATGCCTGATTTAGAATATAAATTACACATATTATCTATGACTCCCAGCTTCTCCTCGAGGATTATAAGCATATCATATCATGTTCCTCAAGATCAAGAATAGGTTCCTCATAAATTCTCTTTTGTACAAGAAAAAGGCAAAAGTCTCATCTCATACACAGGCCTAGTACTTACTATTAAAAGTCTGTACACAAGATGGCATCAGACAGGTTATTGGTTCCATACAGTACTATGAAGATGAACTTTGCTGTGTTTCGTCATCCCGCTTAAAGATTACTTCGCCGGCTTGTCAGATCTGAAACGTTATATACACAGGCACAAGAAGATGCATTCATACAAACTTAGCATTATTCATACTCCAGTGCAAAGACTCATGATGGAATGACTCAGTATGGCAGACTGTATCTTATCTGCCATAGGTTCAGTCCTTACTACAGGTCAGGTGCGTTATTATCCAGTTTTGCGACTAACTTTTCAGATTTAAAAGCCATACCGGTGATTAAAGACACTCCAAATTCTTTTCCAATCCCTGAAAACTTTTGCATGACTTCACACTGTTTACACAGCTGACCTCAGTTGTCACTTTACTGTTCTTTAGTCAATGTTTGGGTCTTTTTTGATTAGCAACAGACCATAAATCGGACTTTATTACCTGAACAGGTGTGGGAAGGGGACTGCTCTGACCCTGTGCTTCACTCCACAGCATCGGTCAGAAATAAAACCAGTTAGGCAATCATACAGTAGTTACAGCAACACCATTTCATTAAGGGAGGACGTTCAGTCCTATGGACTTGCATTACGTGCCAATTCTTCAAAATAAATACAATTTAAATATATTACTTCATTTTGTCAGTAGCATCATCATTTGTATACATTGGTTATAAATTTTGCCTTCACTTGAGATGATCGCACACACAGAGTATGTAAACACATGTATTCATCCATAAAATGTACAGACACCCTTGTGCTCTAGTCTGCAAAAATCGCAGTTATGAGGAATATATACGACATACACCGCACAAAAAAAAATTTGCTTGGCATCTTCTTCACACAGTTTCTGGCCCAAGTGGAGAAACTCAAATGGAATTGAACGGAGGGGAAAATAAACCTTGTTCTCTTAACTGAGTAAACAAATTTACACAAAATCTCTCTGATCAACACAACACTGAAGAGATAGTAAAAAAAAAAAAACAACAACAAAAAAAAACAAAGCAGATTGTTCTGTTGCTGCGGTTGTGGCTGCAACTTGTCTTAGAGAATATGTGCACATGTATAATCAGTCGACTGTGCAATCAATGAACCAATCAGCTGTTCGATTTGCTTTTAATAACCAATTACTCACCCCATCCAGTTTATTAAAAGTGGTGTGATGTTATCAGTTGTCCAGCTCAGTGTGTGTTTATGGTTATGGGTTATCTGTGCTCAGATGCTGAGGTCAGCGTGGTTCTCTTTGTAAAGTCGTCTCTTGGACTGGGGAATTGAAATCGTACTGTTGGCCTTCAGAACGTTGTAGTAATCTTTCAGCCTGGGATTGGCCGCCTCCTCCAGGTAACTCCCATTACTGCTACTGTCTGATTCCCTCCGATAGTGTCGCTGAGGCGTGCCATTACTCCAAAACTTTTCTTCCCGCTCGGAGGGAGAAAGGCCATTGTTCTCATTCTTCAGCCTGTTGTTGGCTCTCTCTGGAGTAGAGGTGAAGTAGGCCTCTTCTCTGTGGCTCCGGCTGGGTGTCTGAGGCTCCCATTTCTGCTGGCGCTGAAAATGCCTTTCTGGCGTCCCGATCTGCCGGACTTGGGCATAACTAGAGGCACGAGAGCCTTGGTCTGGAGAATAATCACGCTGTGAGCGTTCTGCCCGCCGGTCCATGGATTTTGCCCTACGACGATCTGGAGATGATCCGTTTTTACGCGTTGGGGAGTTATCCAATGAGCCACGACGTGCTTTTGGTCCATTCCTCCTGTCCGGAGAGCGTTGGCGGCCTCGTACCCCCAGCTCCCGCTCTGAAGACTTCTTTCCAAAGCCGCCCTCTTTTCGTAGGGTCTTGAAGAGCTTGGCGATTCCACTTTCAGATTCAGATTTCTTCACTTTGCGGTTGGAGTTCTTCTTGTCGATTTCAGGAGATTGGGAAGGGGAAGGCAAGCGAGCACCTTGGCTATTAGTACGGCTGTTGCTCCATGTGTGGTGCTGGGGGGGTTTGGGGTGATGGGCATAGTCCCTGTACTCCCTTTGTTCTCTTTCTCGTTCACGCCCTCTGTCCTTTAACCAAGGCTCCTGGGGCCAAGGGGTTGTGTGGTTATCTGATGTGTAGCTGGACTCCGATGGCAGGTGAAAGCGGCCATTATGTGGCGGCATTTTCACTTCCGGAATATTTTGTGACCCGGGTGGGGCAGGGTACCCGTCATTGGGCCCGTCTGCAAATGAGAATAATTAGCCATTATTTACTTTACTGGAGTAATTAATCAAATCCACATAAATTGGCTTTCTAATATTTTACTTAGGAAAATCTTGTTTAAAACAACAACATATGCATAAACAAGTTTTGCTTCACACCTGATCTATGTATGAATTAGTGTAATTCAGCTGGCAGAATGTTCAAAATATTGTGTAATCAATGCAATACTGGTTATCTATGCTTTAAACAAGAAACACATTTTTCTCATGTGGATATTATTTCATGTTGTACAGCACTGTGCAAAAGTCTTAGGCCACCATTAGATTATACATAGATTATAAATAGATTATATATATATATATATATATATATATATATTACATATATACTGTGACCTATATATCTATACTGTGACCTCCCCTTACCAAGTTGACGCGTCTACACTTCAAAGAGGTTTGGTCAGTAATGTTCTTTTGGAAGGGTAGTAGACAAGAAATCACTTTCTTTTAAAAAGGGAACGCAAAGAAAATGAAAAGATATACTAATTCTAAAATGGATATTATAAGATACATGTTTGAACTTTTGGGTCCAGGCACTGAAAATATATTATACAATCATTAGACCATTGCTAAAACAACACGCCTAATGGTGGCCTAAGACTTTTACACAGTACTGTATAAGTGGGTCCTGTTGTCACCCAGTACCGAGTGTCCAAGTTGCACTGCAGAGAGTGGTTAGGAATTAGCTGAACTTATGTACCAGTAACACAGAAATATTATTCTTCAAAATCATGAAAACATACTGCCCACAAATATTCCACATGACAGACCAGATCACAGAAAGGAACAGAAGATCCATGCAGTGCAACACATGCTGAGCAAAGCATTCTTTTCGTACAAAGCACACAAATATTTTTTCACATACTGGATTTCATACATCTGCTTATTTACATGTATAATGTACTCATCATGACACACATGGAACAAAGTAGTTGAGGAACCTGCTTGGTAAAACTATCATGTTCAAACTGGTGTGACGAGTAATTCATTTTCTTACATTGGTAAGAAAAAAAGCCAAAACTCTTACACTGTACATCAAACCCATACTAGGAAAAGTTTAAACTAAGCAGAGATGTTCAGCACCAGCCTGGTATTCTACATTCTATATCTATAATCATGTACTTTAACCCCACTTTTTTCTTGGTCAGGATTGCGCAATCTCCAGAAGCAATCCTCGGTGAAAAGAGGGCGCAAACATAAGCATGACCAGGACAGGACATCAGTCCATTACACAGCCAAGTGATGATCCTGAGGCCAGCCTTCCCATTTGACCCATTTGTGGCAACATGTGATGCCTAGTCTGGATTGAAGGTACTGCAGGGACTGTAATATTAAACATTATTATAAAGTATATGCATATTTAAATATCTTGTAGAACTTAATGACAACTTTGTAACAGGGACAAATGAATAAGTATTAAGTTAAAGAAATCATAAAGGTGTGACGTATGGAAAAAGCTAATTACATTTGCTTTGGCTTTTATTTCATTGTAGAGAGTATGAGCCTAAGACAGTTCATGTTTTGTCTGGTCAACTTCATTTCATTATTAATAAACATCCATTCCTGCATCTGAAAGAACTAAGGATAGCAAAGTATTTACCACTTTGTTGCCATTCCTTTTCACAATACTTAACAGAAAAAAACAGTACTTTTTTTTGGCACAGAGGATAGTGACCAAGTTATTTTGTCCTATGCAAACAATCTTGATGTAAAGATGTGCAACAGTATGGAGTCGTTGATTTCTGCTTTTCTACTGGGAACAGGTCAGGACTGTTAGCAGCCCAGTACAATACTCGCACCCTCCTTTTCTGCAGCCATGCCTTTTGTAATGTCTTGTCGAGAAATGCATTTGTGCCATATGGGTGCCATTATAAAAGCTGTATATGTTTGCAAAACGATGGCTTTTAGACATGCTCATAAGAGTCTGGGTAGTCCGTTTTGTCTTTGGAGTGTAAAGTGTCCTTTTCTCCCAAAAAAGACCTGGAATACTGGTTCATCTGACCACAACACATGTTTCCACTGTGTGATGGTCCATACCAGATGCCTCAGAGCCCACTTTTGGACGCTGATAACGTAAAGCTGCTTGTTTGCACAGTAAAGTTTGAAGTGCTGTTAGTTCTTGACAAATTTTGCCAAAGTAATCCATTGCCTATGTATTTATATCAGCTATTGGTGAATAGCAGTTCTTGATTCAGTGCTATCTGAGGGCTTAGGGATTAGGAGTCTTCAGTTTGCACTCTTGCCCTTTATTCATGGAAGTCCCTCCAGATTTCTTGAATCGTTTAACGCATTATAGAGGGAGAAATATTCAAATCCCTTTCAATCTTTCTGCAAATAAAGAAGCATTCCAATCATTTTGTCACACACTAGTTGGCAAAATGTAGAGCCTCTGCACACATCTGCACCTCAAAGACTCAGCAGTTTGTGGATGCTGCTTTTGAATCAAATCATGAGTACAATCACCTGTTGACCCTGTTCATCACCTGTTTGAAATCATTATATTTTTTCATTTGTAAAGTGTTGCATGCATGAAAAGCAGGAATGGATGCTTATTATCAAATTAAATTAAGTTGTGACCAGACAAAACAAGAAATATCTATATAACTTACTGTCATGAAATAAAAGCCAAACTAATTATAAGGTGCACTGCATTCTTTAATTTGCAGTTTCAATATCACTCCAACTCCAATTTGAAACTGTATATAATTTAATAAAGTGCTATTCAATATTACATAGTGGCTTAAATGGCTCAGTAGGTAGAGCCAGCTGTTGAAAATGCTAGTTTCTGAAGGTGTTGGTACAAATTCCAGGTGAGTTTCAAAACGTAAAGGTTGAGTGGAATGTTCAAAGAACATTTTATTTAAAATAAAATAGTATATCAGCTTAGTATATCAGAACATAAGTCTCTAAATAGCAAAGGCATAATATTGGTAAAAAAAAGTGTCTAAAAAAGTGTCGGACCAATCAAGTACAGTGTAAGTATATATAACTATTACATGGGGAAAGAGCACATTGACAAATGGACACCCACATCACCTGCATCATTCACACTCAAGCATTACATTGACATGCACCTTTGAGCTGAAATGCTAATTGCAAGTGCATGAATCCATGCTTTCTCATGAATTCCAGCATGGGGTCAGCAGTGCAAGATGTTATGCGTAAATGAGTTTACAGTGGAAATATGAAAGAGCAGCGGGGGTGCAGTGCTGTGGAGTGGTGAAGGGCTAGATGGTGTAAGCAAATCCATAGGCTTTGACAGGGCAGAACAGGGAGGATTCACAAATACATATGGAGCGCTACAAACCGTGGTTTGGTTTTGGCCCATTAGGTAGAAGCAGGGCTCGCCCAACTTATCATTCCTTAGACATGTAGCGAGATGGGGAGCCATCATCGCTGAGGCAGAGAGAAAGAAAGACAGAGAAAAAGCCCACCACAAAAAGAGAAAGAACAGAAATAAACAAAACGGCGATTTCAGGACCGGTTAAACACTGTTCTTTTTAAAAATCCCAGTAGTACAAAATATTCAAAAACTATAATAAGCTGCACAATACATGTCAAAAGTTTGGAAGCACCACTTGCTATAATAGTACCTAATGATAAAACCTTTTAAATTGTTATTTAGCGCTGGATAACATATGCCACACTACAGAATTAACCGACTTTGATTGCAGTTTGCATTTCAAATGTAGAGTTGAATGGCAAACCAAATAATACTACTTACGCACCAAGAAACAAATTATTGTCGAAACCCAAATGATTCAACACAGAAAACAGTTTTACTGTGCATTTGCTAAACTGGAAGTTAAATAAGCTTCCAATTTTTATTATCATTAAAACAACCATCAAATAGCAAAATGTTGACGCTAGATTTTAGGTTGTCACACCGGAACCGGCATCCCCGATTTTATACAAGACTTCCCAAGCTCTGACCTGTCCCACATTTCCCATCACATCCTCTGCTATTTAAATCTCTTGTATTAAGCTATTGAAGCCACATTTGTTGTTTGTTTGTGTACTTAATTCAAGCCTCTGTTTTTGATGCTCTGCTTACCGCGTGTGCTCATCTCCATGTTCTGGCCCAGCCTGATATTTACCTTTTTTGAAAAAATTGCAGTCTTTTTTTTCTCTTTCTGGTGACCAAATATTTGTTGGAGCTACTCTGCACTTACCTATGGTATTCAGATTCAAGTAATATATATTGAAGTTACAAAAGCAGTTATATAATAATAAGACATGTAAAAGGTTATCATTGTAATGCATGCTTACAGTGTGACTGTTTACATTGGTGAAATGTAAAATATATATATTTTGTTTATATATAATTATATATTTTGTAGTTGATGTATACACCATTATTCATATAGCTCTTGCTGGTCCACATCTGCATAAGTATTCAGACATTAGCCTGTGTACAATATGCAGCCATAAACAGCTAGCAGGGTGAACTGAGAGCAACCAGTAATGTTAACAGCATGGATTACATTAGTGCAACTATTTTCTTGGTCAGTATTTACACAATACTTTCTTGAAATGTAGCTAAAGCAATAGCTTAGTACTTAAGGACACACTATAGAAAAAATTATTATTGACTGATAAATTCAGGTTAACTATATGAATGTAAAAAAAAGTTTTTCACAAGTGGCTTGCTTCCATACCTTTGGCATTTTTAAAGGATTACCAGTCTTCCAGAAATACTGTATAAGCACTGTATTCTATATACTTAGTATAGAAACAATAAAATGTAGGATATACCCCATGTCTAACTTTATAGCAACCGCAGACCCAGCCCCACCCCAAGGAGCAGTCGGGATGTGTTTCAAGGGTACTTGTAACCCCCTTGGACTTATATTCAGGCATCCAGAACCCCATGTCGAGGCTTTATGATGAATCTTTGGTCTATTGGTTACAGAGTTGCCTGTTGGTTTTGGGCTATCCAGATTCATTACGACGTCCAGGTGTGGGCTCCTTGCAAATAAGAAAAGTTCAGAGAAACTGCATGCACATATGAAAAGTTTGCTTTCACTCTGTATAGTTTCCAAGCTCAGTGTCCCCTGCCCGACAGACTCATGATGTGTGTTTCTTGGGGTGGTGGCTGTTTTGTGGCTGGCACATGATGAAATATTATCAAATATTCAAATACAAACAGCTACACTACATGCAATAAAAGACAGTAGTAAGTAATTTTAAGGGGATTACTTAGAAATGATTAGGCTAAAAGTTAGAATTCAAGAACAGATTTTATTTCATAGACAATTAAAGCATTTAGACAGCATGTCTATCTATACCCACCATATTCCGGCACAGAGCCATCTCCTCTCTTCAAGACCAGTCTCGCCCGACGACCCCCATTCTTAATGAGCTCAATGGCACGGGAATGCTTCATGTTTTTAGTGCTCTCTCCATTAATCTCCAAAATCTCATCTCCTACCTAAGAACCAGAAGATAGATGAAAGGTGAAACCCTTATCTAAGTGAGATAAAAATTAAGACAATTTTAAAGCTACTTTCCATTTAGTTATTAATTATTAACAATTATCAGTTGAGCTTTCAAGGAGCAAAGTGGAATTTGAGTTTCTAATACTGCATATATTGCATTATTATGCCACACAGTGTTGTAAGTTAATGTGCTTGCTGTTTTGGGATGCAGCAAATTACAAGTGGGAGATCTCTGATGTGAGTGAGTAATTAACAAAATGACATTTATTTATGCCCTTCTACCTAATAATATCTTGTTGATAAGATAATGGGCTCATTATAACATGCATAAACTGAAAGAGGAAAACAGAGGCAAAGCATTTCATCAGCACTGCAATTTCCATTTATGTATAAATATTAAAAATTATAAATGTTTCATTTAATTTTCAACTAAACAAATATAATAGCCACAATCCATTTTGTACAGGGTACCCAATGTAGTCAAGCTGCCATTCACTGGGTCACCAATAAATAATGCCAACTACTAATCAGGGAGGGTAAGGATTATTTATAAGTACATAACACGTCTGAGCAATTTAAGATGCTTGTAGAACGGTTGCTTCCCCCCATAAATGTGAGCTCATAGATGCCTATGATTTGCAAGTGTTGCTTTGACTGTCAAAATATCATCCCTCCCACCTAGAAACTAATTATTCTGGACCTCCATTCATGGGTGGCTTTGGCCAACTTGGCCTCAACTCAACTCAAATCTTCTCCTCTAAGAACTGACTATTATTATCTATTTTAGATTAAGCCAGTAGTAAAGACTGTTCACCAGAAGGCAAAGCAATGTAAAATATCAGCCTCGATCTCTGACTCACCCTCATTTTCCCATTCCTCACTGCAGCTCCATCTTCTGCCAGTCTCAGGACATACAAATCCATGTTATACTCCTTTCCTCCTCGCAGGCTAAAACCAAAACCTTTACTGTCTCTCTCCAGGTCCACAGAATAATATTCAGCATCCTTTTGATCAAACAGAGACAAATGTCAAAACAAAATGAAATGTTAAATGAAATAGTAGACAAAAATACACTTACAACAAATACAACTTATGTTGTCCATTGTAAGAAATGACAGTTTCTAAGAATGGTCTCAAACATTAAAGCTGACAGATGAAGCAAGACATTTTTACAACTTAAAATATGAATATTTGAAATATGAAATATACAAAATATTTAGTTGAGGCAGGCAAGATTAAGGTGAAAAACAGATCTTTAACAGATGCCTTGCCAGCTACCAAGAAGCCCAAGTTCCAAGTATCAGCAACACTAATAATATTGGCATAATCTTGTGAAATACAGCCGCCTTCCAATCAGGTTAAACTTGCATACTCTTGTTAGTAACTGATCAAATCACTGGCATTGTTTATGTTATGTAAGCTATGCACTGATCAGTCACCTGAAATGGGCTTGAAATAGTGAAAAGTAATTAGGACAGTAAAAAGGTAACAGTAAAATCACAAAAAATCGATAAACACAAAATAAAATGATGCTACCCAAAAAAGCACAAACAAAAGATAATTATGGTTAATGATGAAAAATAATGTAATGGTATATTAACCATATATAACATATTGTTGAAAATGCCCCCAAACTCTTTAACAATCTTTATCAGCTTGAGCATATCTTAGCCTTTTCCTCACAAGTAGTTTCTTGGCTGCTACTCTTCCAAAAAAAAACTATTCCTGATCGACCGTCTTCAAATTGCATAAGAGCCAATGGCATTCTGATGAAGCTGCCAAATTCTGCTTTTGCTCATGTGTAACAAAATGCCATCTAAATACTTGTCAGTGAAGTTGCTAAAATTGTCTTTTTTTATTACTGTATACAAATCTTCTGTATTTTACAAATGTATTAATAAAGTAATAAAGAGATTGAGAAATAATTGTATACGGCCATTATACCACTGCTGAACAATTATATGTCTAATCTAATGGTGGGCTAAGACTTCTGCAAAGTAATGCATACGTAAGACCAATACGGGTGTACTAATTTACCTACTATTGTGCAAATTGGGACATTATACCTGCCTGAAACATGTTTATCTCATTAATGCAGTGGAGTTGAGATCCATACCAGTTTTAACACTACTGACCGATCACTGGAGTTAAGCAGTGAGTTCAGCACAAAAATCACACTTTAGCAGCTAGGAGTGAAACCACAATCAACTCTCTTGTACCTGCCAGGGCAGCTAATAAACTGAGGCAAATACTACACAAAGCAATAATATACATATTACTCACCTGATTGGATGTTTGGGTTCCAGGTTGGGACGTGGCCTGTTTAGGTTTGTTGTTTCTGTGGGGAATTAAATATGGATGACTAGATGCATTATACTAATAAAGCCTCTCTATTAGCTTGACTGAATCTAACAGAAATACTCCAGCAGTGAGTCAAATATGTTTGAGGGAGGGGAATTAACAGTGGTGATTTTTGTGATTTTCTTATGTTTTCTAATTATGTACATTGGTTTGTCAACGTGTGGGTGCTTTGCTCACCTGGATTCACTGCTCTGAGGTGTGTGTGTGGTGGTGATGGTGGCAATCTTTTCAGCATTGGTCAGCAGAGCAGCGTTTGAGGATTCTTTATGGAGAGAGATATAGGATGCGTCAACAGAGAAAAGAAATAAACTCCAAGTTTTAAATAGGTTAATAAACTTCTGGTGGCAGATTATGGAAGCTTAGTTGGATAATTTTTATGTGTGTTTCTCATTTGACAGACCTAAACTTCATCCATAACACAAATAAATAGTACTAACAGGATTAAAAAGGATGGTATCACTTGCTTTAAGGTCTCAGAGAGGAATGAATCCTGCATAGTGAAACAAATTACATTTCCTTGACTCCCCTGTTGCATTTACTTTAGCTCAACTGTGGCTACATGCCTCATTCTTAAATCCCACTCCTACTGTTGCAATTGTCGTCATGTTTTTTATTCCTTCACTCTTTGCGACACAATCCCATAACTGTTTCATAATATTTTTTCTCTCCCCCACTGTATTCCCCTGGTGATAGGAATACAAATAGTGTTGTTTAAGTGTTAAACACAAACTGCAATCCTCTGTACGTGTGACTCTGTGTTTAGCACGACTGTGTGTGTTTGTGCGAATCTGAACGACGTGCACAGAAACAGTGAACCGCCCAGCTGTTTAAATCCTATTACACAGAACAGCTTGAGCTGTTATCTCATTCTCACAGAATCATTAATAAGTCAAACACCCATTAACATCCGTAGACGGCTGCACTCAGCTAATCCCTGGACTACAGTAAATTTTGCTCTTGATGAAAATGAAATGCAAGTACAATCTAACTTTATCTGAATTCCTGATAAGATGTATATGTGATATTTGAATCCCTTAATCCACTGTTGGAACCAGTATCTCACTATGTATACACATATACTAACGAGTCACAATATTAAACCCCCCTTTTTGCCAGCAATGCTTTGACCAACTATAGTATGGACTTCAAAATATCTGTCTTGTGCTATCTGGAACCAATACAACCAATACATTAACAGTGGAGTTTGAAGTCCTTTTATATGGTGGGACAAACATGGATCTGACTTGTATGTCCAGCACATTCCTCGGATGCTTGATCAGACTGAGATCTAGAGAATTTGAAGAGCAGGCCAATACCTTCAATTCTTTGTCATGTTCCTTAAACCCTTACCAATAGCTCAGCGCATTATCCTGCTTGTTTCAATTGATTGCCATTAGGATATACCATTGCCATGAAGGGGCGTACAGTCGATTCCAGTTAATAAGACCACTGGTTAATGGGCCCAGCCGCTTATTCGGACCAAATCCTAAAGTACCGAAACAAATCCTAATAAATACGTGTAATTTTATTCGCTTATTTGGACCAAACTTCCGCTTAATCGGACCAAAGAACATGGACAGTATGTAATATACGTGAAGAAAATCTTTGTCTCTGGCATCACTACTCGAAAACTCGAGTTTCTCCGAGTTTCTCCTCAGCCCTCTACTGCCACCTACAGGTCTTTGCCTAACATTTCCATTTACTACAAAAAAAGCCACAAGTCGCCACTTAGCCACAGCAAAAGTGTGACAAATCAAACTGGATAAGTTCTTCAAATGTTGACAGGAATTTAGTAAGAACTTTCGTTTCACATTAGGGTTCATTATTGATAGAGGAGTTCATACCTCCATTGCATCTAAGGACATGTTGCATGAGATTTCAAACTTCTTCATGAGGATCTGCTCCTTGACATTGTAGATGCAGACAAACTTTGAATGGCCACCAGCCAACATGGACTCACCATCAGCAGAATAACACAGAGAACTGAAGGACCTAAAGACAAAAGTGCTATCAGTATTAGAAGACTGGAGCAGCTATGTAAACACAAACAATCGGCAAGTGAAGTGTTCTCTGCTCAAGACCTACAATTTAGCCCAGATTTATTGATTACTGTTTCAGTAAAATTATTTAAAAATATAACTATAATGACTTCCAGTAATTAATAAACATACACTCTGCCAGAGTCTATTAGATTGTGCCAAATTCTTCACCACTGATATAATTTGTCTTTTACTCACTTGCCCTTTGCTGACTGCTTGGCTGTGATCTTGTCTGTCTCTTTACGGCCCATCTGCAGGTCATGTCGACCAGCAATGGAACCCGTTTGAGTGGCTGCCTGAGTATTCCAGAACGTGATCTCACCATCCAGGGAGGCCACAGCCAGCTCCTGACCATCCGGACGATACGTCACTGCCAGACCTGGCAATAATCAGAAAGGTCATATAAATAAACAGTAATTGCCAAAAGTCTTAGGCCACCATTAGATTTCTTGTTTTAGCAATGGTTTAGTGACCATGTATAACATATTGCCGACGATTAGACCCCAAAATTTAAAGGAAAAAAAAAAGTCTTTTTCAAGCTTCTTCAGACTTTAAAAGGGTAAATTTGGCAACCCGATGAAGGTCAAAATACTTGCCACCATGGCCTACAGAAGCTGTTTTTCCTGATTTGCTTTTCAATTTAATACTGCATAGAAATCCCTGTATTATTTGTATTTTTCCCATAAAGAGATGATTCTAATGTTTATATATGATCATTACACTGTTGCTGAAACAATAAAATATCTAATCTAATGGTGACTTTTGCACAGAACTGTATGCCTATTAGTATGATCTCATAAAAAAAAAAAAGGTTTTCAAATTAGGCACTACTACCCCTTACTAAATCTTACCATCAGAAGCCAGACGTAGGACCTCTCTGGTCTGCCAGCTGTCTAACATGTCCCACAATCTGACTGTTTTATCCCACGATGCACTGGCCAGCACAGACTGGACAGGACTAAAGCACAAGCAGCTCACAGGACCCTCATGACCACTTAGCACCTGTGGGCCACACAAAAAGACATTAATGCTGTTACAGTTTGTTGCAGGCATTCTAATTTAACTTTAAACAGTTAGGGCAGACCTCTAGCAGGCGTCCAGTCTGCATGGACCAGAGAAAGATTTCAAATGTGTCCTGAGCTCCGGCACACACCAGCTCCCCGCTCATATCGACCGCCAGTGAGGAGAACTGTGCCGGCCGTGGAGATGTCATTGTCCTGAAGTTACGATATCTAAAAGGTTACAAACAACACAAATGAATCAGACCGAACAGATAAATATAATCTCAGATATATGGTCTTTTGTAGCCCTCCTGCATCAATGTGCCATGGGCACCAATGCCCTGTTGCTAGTTTAAGGTTTGTGGCTCTTCATATCACTAGGCAGTATGTATTTACCATCACTGACTGGGAGCCCCCTGCATGCTTGACAATGACCCATGATGTGAACATATTGCGAGATGGTAAACACAATGGTAAATGCATTCTGGAGGAACCATTGGAACCATTGTGGTAAAAAAAGGATTCAGAAAATCTGTGTTGAGTTAAAGGTAAGTTTTTTTCTGCAATTTCCCCCCTTTGTAGGGCAGTATACTTAAGTCTCGCCAAACAATAATTTTTTTTACAAAATCCTTACTGACAAAAATGAAATAAAGTGACGAATAACCCTTAAAGTAGAATTAATACAAGTGACATGCATTGTGTATTTAAACTTTTTACTCTGTAACAGCATTTATCTACCTTACTGCGTCCCCCTTGGAGAACCACTGGGTTAACGTGTTGTCCCAGTATCCAGTTAAGTTTTGATTTATGCTCTAATTTTGTAAGACAAACGCAGCTGCATTCCTTTAACAAAGATTTCTCTTCTGCATGTTTCTTTACCTGTGCAGATCAAAAGCTCGAACAGTGCCATCCAGCGATGCGCTAACCACCACAAATCCACTGGAGGTGAACACGACATTAGTGACACTACTGGTGTGCTCTGTGAACGTCACGAAACACAGGCCACTGTTGGTGTTCCACACTTTCACCTAGTAAATGAGCCAAAAAGAATCTGGTCCAGCATATAAAGAAAAGTGGAAAATGAGTGTAGAATTGACAGGTTAGAGAAAACAACCCACCTTCCCATCATCCCCTCCCGTGGCCAAGTACTGCCCATCCGGAGAGTAGGCAAGAGAGGCCATGTTGTTGAAGTGGCCTTGTTGTTTGAATACATAGGACTCACTTTGCCACTCCCAAACCAGCAGCTGTCCGAGACCTTTAAAACAAACACAATCAACTTAATGAACATTTCTAAACATGTAGCTCTAGGAAGCTTCTTTCCTCTAACATTCCAGTTAACAGTTAATCCTTCAGATCTTGGACGCCATCATTAATTGCACACGGTCATATACACTGACAATTAACAGCATCCTACACGATCAAAATCCCTTTGAAGAAGTGGAAAGCGTTGGACTATCAGCATCATTGTTAAAAATTGGCCAAACTATACCTTACATAATGTGAACCACAACGATGCTCTAGTGTTAGTTCTCGTTTTTGGTGAGTATTCATCCGCTGAGTAAATACACTACTTACTGTAAATCGGAATATTTTATTATTTATAACATTACTTTATTGTTAGAATTTTTTTTTATTTTTTATATTTTGTGTAAAAGTTCATCAAATACATGTATACGTTAACTATACCACACGTACTACGCATGTACAGATCAAGTTTCGCAAAAATCCGCTATATTTTTCCATTAATATTTTTTTAAACTCCACGATGCACTGAGTCCGCGAAAGGTGAATCGCAAAGTGGTAAGGGAACACTATTTTCATTCAGCTGGGACTGGGTAACTGGTTCGAACTCAGGGCAAATTGGATGCAACCACATACTTTTTTTTTTTAATCAGGTGGGGGAGGGGTGGGATGTGTTTATGTTTATTTACAAGTACTTTCAGTTTCCTAACTGACTGCCCATTTCCAAACAGTATGATTGTGTGTTTTGAATGTGAATGTTAACTCATGTATCTTGGTGCTTGTTTGTAAGTTCACATTCACGTTTCTTTTTTAATTTCATGGTATTCAGTTGAATACCCCAGTTACAATGTTAGACATTCAGGCCATATCTGCACTGTTTGAGTATGTATAATTTCAATAAAATTATTCTTTTAAAAAAAAAAAAAAAACATCAGGTGATGGGAAGCCTCAAACTTTCCTGAAACATTGCATGACTCGATTTTGAAGCAATTTTCTCAATTTACTGGAGGACTCCAGGTCGTAAGCATCAACCCCAAACCATTTCATTCCTCTTATCATGCATGTCAGCTAATTAAAAGATTTCTCTCTCATCTGTCAACAAAAGCGTTGAAGACTATTCAGGTGAGCTTTAGCAAACTTACATGAAGCAGACTTTTCTGGTCTGGGGTTACTCTTTTAGGTCTGGACATTGAATTATGAACATTACATTTATACCCTTTTATGAAACATCCTCTACAATCGGTGAAAGCAGAACAGGCTATATGATAACATGTATGATAATCTGACCATTTTGTAATTTATATTAAAGTACAAGTATACAGCTCACAAAATTTTTTTAATTTCCCCTGATGAAAAAAAACAACACATTTTTATGAGCAGTGTAATTCCAAAGGTTTCCTGAAATTATACAATTCAAACTAGCATATAACTTGTGTCTGAAGTAATACTATGTTAGTAGAATCAGTACCTGAACATCCAAAGCTGATCCAGTCTCCAGTGGGGTTTATAGTTATAGCTGAAATTCTCTGATCTGATATGCTGGACAAACAAAAAAAAGTTAATAACTGCACTTTAACATACTTTATTCCATCCACACTGATGATTACACAATCATTGCTTTTAGAATAACTTTGAGTGTGCTTAATAAATACACACTTAATAATCCGATTGCAAAAGTGGATTTCTACAGCACAGCCAAAGTGAAACCAAAAAAGTAATTTAGTAAGTATAACCATGAAGTCCACTGTGCTGTTTGGGCCAGTCCTATATGAGCAGCACGAGATTCCAAAAAACTGTGTTGCATAAGCAATATATTTATTATTATTTATTAGATATTTAAGGGCTGGGGTGGGGGGGGGCATTCACGCTACAGCACATATCAAGGTGAGAACACCCTAAGAGACGTCATCTGGGCTTTGTCCATAGACCTGGTTGATGATTCTCTAATGGTATCTGGCAACCAGTAGAATAACAGAGTGCCACAAAATCGCTACCAAACACATTCTTTGAAATGCAGTATATGCTTTAAGAAATAGATTTAATTGTTTAATCATTAAGGATTACGTATCTATTTAATTATTATAAAATATTTACATAATTACTATATTTAATTAAACATAAACATTTATTTATCAGATCATTCTGAGAGATTACTGGCTGGTTCCAAATTAGAAATACAATTATCATCTCAGATTATTTAAACTATTTACAGTATCTTTCACAGTATCATTGATCAAATGACTGGCTAAATCTGATCTTTTGCAGTTATCGGACTATTAAGTCAATATTCTCACTCAATATTACACTAGCACTGATTACAAGTTTATAATACGCTCAGTTTAATTGGGGAATATGCTTTTTAGAAAGTGATGTTGATGTGTTTTTCTAACCTGAGTGAGTGAATGAGGTCAAAGTCAGGTAGTTCATGAAGGTGGAACGCTCCAGATGCAAAACCAGTCACCAGAATGTGTGTATTCTTGTGGAAAGCAGCTGCTGTCAGGTTATTAAAGTCACCCTCCTTGTTAAAAAAGTGCCTGGTACAAAAAAAGTTGTGTAATTTACATTTACAGCATTTAGCAGCAGACGCCCTTATCCAGAGCGACTTACAACTCATACAGTTCTACAATTCAAGCAATGATGGGTTAATGGCCTTGCTTAAGGACCCAACTGTGGCTGCTGTGGGATTTGAACCCAAGACCTTCAGGTCCAGAGTCCAGTGCCTTAACCGCTAGGCCACCACAGTTATATATATATTGGGAAGAGAAATGAAGAAAACCTCTTACCACAAAGAGAGCAGCACTGCAACATCTGATCAAGGTTAAACTACAAATGCACAGTAACATTTTAAAGCTAAGGAACTTGACAAAAAGAGCAAAACAAAATGTTCTGAAATCAGACACGTACTTGCTTCTCTGTTTGTAACGGACATTTCTGATGCCCTCTGTTTCTTTTGGGGCATCCAAACTCCCTTTAACCACCTCTCCCCTCGGCTGCCCGTCTTCTCCCAATACTTCCACCTCATCAGCCTCAGCCTCTTCCTCCTGCCGTTTCTTTCTCTCCTCCTCCATTTTCTTCCGTTCCGAGTATTTTGGGCCTTTGCGTAAGCCGTCCAGCTGCGTGTCGCTCTCCCAAATGCACAGGGTGCCATCTTGACTTACTGTGTACATCTGTACAATTAAAAACATGACGATTCACTCAGTGGTTCTTGTACTGCAGTGAGAATAAGAGAAATCTAGCCCGGAATTAAAGTATACAATAAAAAAAGCTATTCCAAGAAATAACTGTTTTTAACAAACCCATGTGACTGATACCAAAGTCAAACGAGAATCGTCTCAATGCAGCTTTACAGTATCTATCTCACTTAAGGGTACCCAATTAATTGTAAATAAGCAAGCCTAGGGTGACAGTGGAAAAGAAAAACCTCCATAAATTTTATGTGGGAAAACCAAGACTCAAAAGGGAACCAACCTCCTTAGGCTGCCTATAAACTGTATGTAGGAATTAAACCAAGTTGCCCAATTTAGACATCTATAACAAACTTAATTAACAGAAGCTAAATTAAAAAAAAATCCAGGGAATATGTTATTAAAATATAATAATTCAATTACAATCAATTATGGCAATATTACATAGACCATGATAAATCAAACAGAACACAATGCTATGAAGAGTATAATAAAGAACATAAAGCTATAGCATACACGACAACACAAAAACAAAATATTTCATTAAAAAAAATGACATTCCCAGCACCACAATATCGTGCAGACATGGCATTAACATAATATAATAGTCTTAGTCAGCAAGGTAGGAAATGTCCCCATAAAAGATCTTATATTTTTAACGTGCAATTAAGCTTGAAAAATATTAAATTAAGAACCTACATCCAGACTGTCCTTCTCAAAGAAGCAGCCCACAATGATGTCCTTGTGACCACCCAGAGAATAATAGATCAGATTGGCCCATCGTTCTGCTCCAAATATCCATGTGGTCATGTCTTTACTCCCCACTGCAAAGCACCTAAAGGAGCAAGGTCCAAATAAAAATAAAAAACTCAAAAGGCAAAGTGTCTTTTTAACTTAACGTGCATCTTTAAGCAAAAAAAAAAAAATGATATATATTTTTTTTAAAAGACAACATTACATGTATCAACCACATAAATGTCTGTTCACATACATGTCCTTTTTTGTTTAACTCATCCTTGCTATCGGCATCACTAGCCATCTCAGCAACACACACAAGGTCATATCTACCCACAAGTTATATCAGGACTAGTTTAGCGTAACCAATTAACCTAACATTCATGTCTTTGGACTGTGGGAGTGAACCGAATTACCCAGAGTAAACCCACATGCAGACTCCACACAATCTGGGATTTTATTACAGGACCTTCTTGAATCATGTGTTCCAATCACTTTCATGGCCACAGGTGTATAAAATTAAGCACCTAGGCCCCTTCCTCTTCCAACATGACTGTGCAGCAGTGCACAAAGCGACGAACAGAGTCTGGTGTGGATGAACTTGACTGGCCTGCACAGAGTTCTGACCTCAACCCGATAGAACATCTTTGGGATGAATTGGGATGAGACAGAGAGTCAGGCCTTCTCGTTTAACATCAGTATGTGATCTCATAAATGTCCTTCTGGAAGAATGGTCAAAAATCCCCATAAACACACTCCTAAACTTTGTCGACAGCCTTCCCAGAAGAGTTGAAGCTGTTCTAGCTGCAAAGGGTGGACCAGCATCATACTAAACCCTATGGATTAGGAATGGGATGTCACTTAAGCTCATGTGAGTCAAGGCAGGAGAGCAAATACTTTTGGGAATATAGTGTATCTGATGCCTGAAGAACCAAATAGATGGCACAATCTTTGACAAACACCATTCATATAGTCAGAACTCAATTAAAGCGTCAACACTTAATAACGCAAATACACAGGCACTCATTATGCACCTGCACATTAAACCTGTAAAGAGAATGAGTTGCAGTGCCTTACTTGCAATCATCAGTCCAGTCGATGCAGGTCGTCTCATCGAAAGGCCCGTAGTAACTCTTATCCAGAACAAATGCATTGAAGCCCTGGTTCTTTCCAGGGGCGTGGTACATAAGAGCCACGTTCTCTTTAGTAACCACAAACTTCCTATAGAAAGTACAACAAAATACCATCAGTAAACAGCGATTTCTTATAGAGGGTATGCATTGACGTCACCTTGCGTTCAGGACACACCCCTTTCAGTCAGACCTCAATAATGGTTTTGGCAGCCTTTTCGACGTCTCCTGTGTTTTTTGACTCACCCTCTATAAATGAATTATTATTATTATACTCATGTTTGTCGCATCACCCAGAGGGCTCTCTGTGCCTTATATGAATAGGATAATGTAATGGCTTGTGAATAACAAATGTCTTATAGTAAGATTTACTTCATAGGCACACTGTACATAGATATGTAGACCTGTGCATATGTATTTTAATAATATATTTAATAAAGCTGCCTCTCAGTTTTCTGCCAATCAGTGGGCATGACCACATTTACGATGGTGACATCTCGTGCATACCCCCTAAAAGTTTTACATGACTGCAAAGGTGTTTGTAATAGTGTGGGCGCGGAAGAACCTACTTGCCATCAGGAGAGAAGCGGACACTGTTAACAGGTTTGTGAAAGTGATGATGGTAAAGTATAGCTCGAGTCAATAAGCTGACCAATATAGCTGCTCCATCTGCAACATGTCCAACAATTAATCACTTTATCACAGATTTATTTATTTATTTGGCTTCTTTAACGTCGC
>JAVSBV010000089.1:988535-1009006 GCA_033117975.1 Parotocinclus spilosoma | reverse complement strand
GTGTGTGGGTGTATATATATATATAAATGGTTCTTATGGTTCTTTTATTATATTTATATGTCATATGTTATATCCTAACATGTTAACAATGCCTATCACTTTATTTATTTATTAAATTCTTTATTTATTTATTTAGTAGCTGCTTCATTCCATTCTGATTAAGGTCATGGTGGCTCTGGGGTTAATTCTGGGAAAATCTGCTTCTTTTAAAGCAAACACCATAAAGGTTGCACCAATTAATTGAAGGGTTTTGTTTATCTTCAAATGCCTTAAGTTTGAGATGCAAAGTAGTGTCAACGGCAAATTCTAGTTCACTCAGGTAGGTTTGTTATTGTAATCCTATCAATAAATAGAGACATTTCCATGGTACATGGTACAACATACATTATCACAGAGCAAATTGCTTTTTACAGTCCAGAGTATGATAATACAATAACGAAACACAATAACACTGTAGAATTTTGCTAAAATGTGGGTGGATACTTTATTATTCAGCCACATTCTCTGCAGATACATAATGAAGCACACCTGCGTGAAACAAAGAGGTACAGACAGCACGATCGGTTGTAAAAGATGTGAAAATGACTGTTTCGTAGATATTCCTCTGTCCCTCCTTGTGTAAAACAAAGCCTAGGTAAAGAAATAATTTGCCAACAGTAATCTTGAATTTGGGTGGCTTGCACAGAGGGCTGCCTTTAAATCCACCAGGCCAATCTGAGTCAGTAAAATAGCATAGCAGATCATTACTGTCCAGCACTACTGTCTGGTATCACAGCCTTCCAAAAGCTAGTAGAAAGCATTCTCAGGGTGAAATGGGTTTGCAGTAGGGGGACAACCTCCATGCTAACATGTTTTGGTTATGAATATGTCACTGCCTAACTACCAGAGGAAGGGTGGTAAAACGAAACGCTTTTATGACGTTCAAACTTGCCTGTGTGTGGCTGTACCTTTCATGGCCACCAGGTGGCGCCTGGATGCTTTGCTATGTCTACTAAGTGCAACAAGCCACAAAACACGTCGTGTTTTATGTAATAAACCACACCGGACCAGTATATACTCTTTAATGTGTTTTTACGCGTTGGTCAAAGAAGATTTGGTGGCGTTTACTGTCGAGGAGCTAAATTCAGTGCTTTCTTGTGCCAAGAGAAACGATGGGGTGACGTCATGTCTAATTTGCATATTGTCCAGCATATATATTGGTGGTGCGCATTAACGCGCCACAGTGCTGCATCCTACAGAACCCAGACGCTCCTAACGCTAACTCGTCTATCAAGGTAGGTTCAATCCTGACTTTATGGTGGATGTTGTCTCCTATTGCTGATGCTTTTTCACATCATTGTTAGTCATGTTGCATTTGCTATAGGCCATTTCGAAGAACTGCATTAAAGCATGAGGTCATTGTGTGATCATAAATATGGAAAGCTGGACAGTCCTGTTTGGTTCTAGTGCAAGGCAGTGTATAAGAATGGGCGATGTGGGATTTTGGTGCTTGGGTTTGTATTTTCTGGGCGTACAGAAGGAAATCAGGGTCATTAAGACATTTCCTTTGTTGTGCGTCTTTGTGCAGCAGACGCTTAATGCATGCTGATTTGTCGCCTTGCGTACTTTGCAGAACTGCAATGGCATGAATAATAGCCACCGGTGTGTAGATCTGGCAGATCTGGGTGTGACTAAAACGTTAGATTTCATTTTCAGAGATTAACAGTGAATGGGCGGTGGTTAGTGCTTGCAGATGGTCCAGAACAGCCCGCACGTGGGAGTGCGCAAAAATATGCAAAATATTGAAACGCCTTATAAGATATCCCTCCCGTATTGCCTACTTGCATTTACTGCATTTAACGAGGGACACGTGCTATTCAAATAAACGTAAATCGCATTTTTTTTTGCCATTTCTTTTAAAGCCGCCATTGAAAAAGGGTGCGGTTTTGTTCTCCCTTGTGTGGTCAATGCAATCTGGCCGAACAAAAGCTCCTAACGTCACCATGCATAACTTTTAAAGCAACCTTGTCTGGTTGGGATGTTTTCTTCAAATGAAAAGGCAAAAGGAAATCTCTTTTCACACTTTTTTTTTCTCACCAGACAGCAATCATGTCTGACAAACCCAACCTGGATGAGGTCACCAGCTTCGACAAGAGCAAGCTGAAGAAGACCGAGACTCAGGAGAAGAACCCATTGCCGTCTAAAGAAAGTAAGGACGTCTGTCTTAGTCAAACTGGCACGTGATCGCTAGCCAGATGTTAGGGTTTTTTTTGTGCAAGACGTTGAACGTTGCACATTTGGGTGTGAGCCAAAGCTGTGGTGGCATCTAATTGTTCTTCTCCTTCTTCCACAGCCATCGAACAGGAGAAGCAGGCGTCATCGTGAAGCCCCGGCGCCATCATGCACTGTGCACACTCCCCTTCCCACACATTGCCTTCTTTTGTTCACTTCTTTTAGCTGTTTAACTCTGTAACCAAAATGTCAAAAAACAAAAGGAAAAAATGCTAAAAAGAAAACGAGCTGCCATCCATGTCGGGTGGAATTGAAATCACCTACCACCAAACAAGCCAGAAGACGAAATCATCCTCCACCCACCCCCTTTTCCGAGCAGCAGAGAATGAGATTTCTATCATCTCTCGGAGCATGTAGCTTGGATCCATCTAGCTTCAATGGCTTTGGCTATTGGTGTTGAGACAGAAGAGGACAAAGGGGTCGTGGCCTTGGAATAATGTGGACATTCCCAAAATTTTCATCCACCATTCGGGGTGTGGCTTTATGTCGACGTGTGACCAGTTCACCAATTTGTGGCATTGCATTGCATTTCTTTTCTTTTATTCATTCTTTTTACATTTTTTTTTAAAGAAATTGAGTTTTAGGGTAAGATACACAATATTTTTTTTGTATATTCTCAGTAATTAACACCTTGTTAGCGCTGCTTCAGGCAACTGCTTTGTGATCAAGACAAAAGAGGAAAAGGTGGGATCGACCTGGATGCTGAAACCTTCCTAAGGCACCTGAGGGATTTTTGAAATCGATTGTACCCTTTTAGTGCGTTATTGGGGTTGTTTTTGTTCCCAGTCTCAATTGTCTTGTTTAATGGAAGCTGTCATTTCTGGAAAATGGAAAATTCCATGTGGTCGCTTTCAACCGTAGATCAAATTTTGTTTTCTTGGGTTTCTGTAAAACTCAGCAACTGTTATTTTGCCACAAACCATTATCAAAAATGGAAATTGAAAAGTGTTGTAATAAAGCCTTTGTTATCAAAATGCCTCTCTGCCCCATGTGCTTGTATCACTTCATAAACTCACCATTCCTTATACTGGAGTATAGAATATGGTGGGGTTTGCACATTTTATATTGCAATAATCTTAACAGTTGTTTGGATTACAGGGTTTGCATTAATATATAAAAATAAATTATAAATCCCTGATGTAAACACTCTAGTCATACACAAGACCCAGTGAAGACTTGACTTCCAACAAAAGACTGTAGCTGCAAAGCAAAGTGAATTGGGAGGATCTTTATAAAAACCTTTCTTGCCATAAATCTTGTAAGCTGGCAGCAAGGCTTCCTGACTCACAGGTGGTGATTTGGCACTTGGACCATCCAATTAGTTTGCAGCTCTGTTTTGTGCATGCTGCGAGGTTCAAAGCCTGCTTCCTGTGCTTAGATTAGTGTTTGCCTGCAAAGCCTTATGGCATTACCTGAGTTAGCATTCCCTAAATATATCACAAAGCACCAGACTTGGTCTGAATCTGTCCTATTATATGACAAAGAATTGGCCTAGATTAAGCTTTCGCCGTCAAATCAGTATTGATATGTCATTATGCTCAACTGAACAGTTTTGGTTTTAATGAATTACCAGTGTGATTACATGGCATGATAAAGTACTAAATGATAGCACAAAATCTATCTGTAACATTAATTTAGTGCGTTACTTCAACATTACATTCTTTACATTTAATGACAAATGCAGTGCTCTAAACAGACTTTAATTTGTCTTTAATTTATTTTAATATGCAATTTATTGATCAATGTACTAAAGTGAAAAGCAAGAACAGTTATTGTCTAAATTATCATCACAGTTTAAGATCACTACGTTTCCCATCACTTATCATTCCTGTCACATGACTCCATATTGTCAATTACCTCCAAGTTCTTCATTTAGCACGGGAGAGTGCAGAAGGGCATCATACTGCATATCACTTGTCCAGGAAAAAGTCGAAATTCAAAATTTTGAGTATGCTGAATGTGGTTCTTATAGGTCGTCCATTGTAAAGTCGAAACACAAAACTGAAATGGGAAGTTAAGTCTGACTTATGTGTGGTGGAATATTAATTGTTGGGGAAGCATACTGTTACATGCATTCGTTTTATTCTCATAGTCACAAAATGCACAGAAACGCATTTTGCATATACTGAAATGTAACCCTTTACAAAAATAAATGCAACTATCAGGACTTATTTATCTAATTGAGCTGGACTGCTGCAAAAAGTTACTATTAACTATAGCTAGATATCGTTAATCAGAAGAAAGCATAGCTACAGCTGAAAATAGGCCAATGTGGCTTGTAAATTTCCCTGATCATCATTTATAGTCACTATTGTTTTATAAGAGTGGCTTTCAGATTAAGCAAACACGTGTACTTTAAATACAAGACCACGTTGATCTTATGCAGCAGTAAAATATTGCAAATGTATTCTTAAAATTTAGGACACAATTAGCACAGTAACAACAGGGATCAAAAGTAATTGACCCATGGCCACCCTTGAGCTACAGGTAATGAAAAACGGTATTCTCTACCTTCATTAGACTTACATTTTTAACGTGGTTTGAAAATGTATCTGTTCAAATTTGCCAAAATAAAACAAGCATCCTGTTTTAACCTTACTTATCCTGGTCAGAATCACAGGGTGTTCCAGAGGCTTTTGTTCCAGAGAATTTACTGAGAAGCTCAGTCTCCCTCAAAGATACCTCACATCACACTGATGTGTATTTAATAACCTACGCTGCACATGTGAATAAAGGCGTAACATTTCACGCTATAATAATGCTTAAACTTCTACCATAAATATCTGCACTTTCTTGGCGTAGAGCATGTTTTGATGGACATATTTAATATAATTTATCATTTTTACTTGGACATTTTGTACCTTTTGTTGTATGTCCTGTTGAAAACATACTTTGCAATAAATGTGATTATGATTCTAACAGAAACATTCAACCACCACACTGTAAGTCCAGCCTGGGGTTTGAAACCAGGTCCTCAGCAACTGCTGTGTCACATGCTTCCGGTTTCTGAAATCACTATTCTTTACATTCTACATAGTTTTAGCCAATAGGAAACAGAATTGTAAGCTATTTTGGATATTATCTTATATGGCTTTGCTCATTACTACGCGACAGTAGATTTGCATAAACACTGTGCAGTTTGACAACATGCCTGGCACAAGAGATAACACATGCACTTGCATATGCTATTTGTAATAAAAGTAGCTAATGAAATGAATGCATAAACAGGAATTGTTTTGGTAATTGCTATCATGTTTTGTGGTACTTTTATAACTGCAAGGTAATAATTACATTTACATTTATTGACTGTATAGGAAAAATCTAAAGGGACAATTTGTATTTCTCACATTAGCACAATTAACGCGCTAAATATTTGTTTTGGTTTGACAGCTCAAGGTACTATATCTTTGTATTTAACACAGTTTTATCCTGAGCTATTCTCAAGCATCTTAGTCTATAGCATTCAATTTTTTTCATCACCATGACATAATATGCCTTTTTTCCTCTGTAACACAATCGGACACAGCGCTCAGATAATCACATATGTCAGTGTAAGTGGATTGGTTTAAAGTCATTTACTCCTAATGCTGTTTTAATCTGTTGCACGAGCAGAGTGGGTGTTGGGTGGTTATCGTCTCAGTGCTTCTTTCCCTCTGTAGTGTGTTGCTCATGCATACAACTACCCAGCCTGGTTGCTAAAATTCCTGCCTTCGTTTCACGCCTCTCCTTGTTGAGAAAATCTAGAGAATGTTGGCTTGAGAGGAAAGCTTAACATGAACTAATTAAACATAATAGAATATCACAGATTCGTCACAGATGTGTTTCAGCGACAAAGATAAGAAATGCCCAAAGCAATGCAGATCCAGACATGCTGTAGGAATCTAGCTGTAGATGATAGAGAGGATCCTCAGCAATTACTGGCTCCCCGGACTTCTGGTTTTGGCTCATAAATTATGAGCAACCAATACATAATATTTAATACTGAGAACTGGCAAGAACTATCAAACAACATTTACAGTATATAATCACAATACAAGAGGAAGATTAATTTCAGTTTTGCATCAACAAATCTAAAATCTAATAGCAAACCATCAGCACAGTAATTAACTATAATTACAGCCAGTTGTAGTCTTGTGTAAAATAGGCACCCCTGGTCAATCTACTCATTTTGTTGACTAAAACACTACTGGATTATTTACTAGATTTATCAGAATCATCTAAATTTATCAATTAATACATGGCAAAATAAAACAAGCAACCTGTTATACACCCATTTATCCTGGTCAGGATCACAGGGAGTTCCAGAGTCTGTCCCGGAATATATTAGGTGAAGTTCTGTAGCTGTCACATTGCAAACCCTGCCTGTGGTTCGAAACCAAAAACGTTCTCATTTTCAGGTTTCTAATATCACTGTTTTCTACATTCTACTTAATATTAGGCCATAGGAAACAGAATTGTAAACAATTTCTGATACTTCCTTATACAGCTTTACTCATTACTGTAAGACAGTGGATTCACATAAACACTGTGTGACTTGACAACATCTGGCAACTTGCACATGCTGTTTCTATAAATAAAAGTATAACAAAAGTACCTAATGAATTTAATGCATAACATGTAATGTTCTGGTAATTGCGATCATGTTTTTTTCTGTGGTTATTGAATTATTGCAGTGTAATAAATGCATTCTACTGAAACTTATATTGTCTCGTATTGGTTATTATATTGGCTTGTATGTTTATATAGTACTTTTTTTTTTATAGAAAAAAGCTTTCTTTAGCATGAAATACAAGTAGAGACTGGCTCTTGACACTGAAATTGGAGCAAATGTCATATATAAGATCTTTTCATTCTGAAAGATCAACAAGCACAATTTGACTAGTGGCGTCCAAGCTATTTCGGAACAGTTTATAGCTTGACTCATGCAAAATATAAAAAAAAAATTATACCCTATTATATTTGTATAAGAATTAACCTTTAGCTGTTTATCATATGGGCAGCACGGTGGCTCGGGGACAGCACTGCTGCCTCACAACAAGAAGGTCCCGGGTCCTCCCTGTGTCTGTGTGGGTTTACTCCAGGTACTCCAGTTTCCTCCCACAGTCCAAAGACATGTGTTAGGTTAATTGGTGACTCTACAGTGGCCCTTAGTGTGTGACTCTGTGTGTGTGTGTGAGTGTGCGTTCCCTACGATGGATTCCTGCCCTTGCTCCCAGATTTGCCGGGTGTGCACTTGCCTATCCCGCGACCCCGTGTGTATTTAGCAGAAGATAATGAATGTACTAATGAATGAATGTTTATAATATACTAGAATACTCTTATCACATGAGCTTTCCTGTTTGTGGCAATGCTAGATTGTTAACTGAACTACAAATAATGAAGATATGTTTATGTAAATTAATAATTTCAGTAGTTATATTACCAATATGTACATGTAATATTACTGCATCATGAATCATTAAACATAGATCTCACTAGCTATGCAAGTGCAAAATACAATATTAGCAAATATAATATTAGCAAATTCCATATTCAAATGGAAGCATGCGCTCTCTCAAGCATTCACTATTTTACACATTACATGTCTGGATTTAATGTTTGTCAATTTGGCAAATTAGAAAGCAACATTTTGGCAACAGACAAACCAGCTAAGAAAAGCTAATGAAGCATGCTAAACATGACAGGGCAGTCTGCATTATGCTATCTACCATACATAGCTGATACAGCACCATTAGGATTAAGTGATTCCTTTATTCATTTAATCTGTACAAAATGTAATCAGATTTTTTTTCCCAGCAAAATGGGTTAATATAGGCAGACTAATAGGTTAACCCTGATCTGAATTTAGTTTAATATAATGTGTTTAGCCTGCACTGTGTATTGCCTATTTGTCACTAGTTTGTAATAAAGCTAAATCAATTAATGCTTTGACCAAGCAGTTCCTATAATAGCTGACCTTTAGCTCACTCTCAAATAGTGACAGTTAAATTCAGTTCATCTCTACAGTGATACGGGTAGTAAAAAGCAGAACCTGTGTTCGTTTGTCAACTGATCACTCATCAACCCAAGCCTTCAGAAAGCCATTATATCTTCACAAGTTTTTACACAACAGGATTGCAATTTTGTGATTAGCATTTTAGGGCAAATAACTGTTGTTCACTATCCAACTCATATCTGGTGATATGAGTGTGATCCAGTGTTAGTCACTTTCCACTAATGGTCATGGTATAACAATAAATGGTGCCATCTGAGACACAAGCTTGGCTCGATTCAAGAAAGACAAGCATCAAGACGCTTCTCCATCCTGGCGTCCAGGTGGTGGGATGAGCTTCCACTGGTTATCAATCTGGCTCTTGTTCTTGCTCTCTCTTTAAGTGGCAACTAAAAACTCACCTCTTCAGTCAGAACTTAAGTAGTCCTAAAATGCAACTGCATATTGAAATATATTGTATACACTGCTGACAAAAATGAAATATCCCCTATTTTTGTGAGCAGTGTATTGTGTATATTTATATACATATTTTTTAAATCTTTGCTTGTGTTTCTTAATTTTTCCACGTCAGATCCAAATAATTTCTGGCTGAATAGTGTTCTTCAGCTATTGTGTATTTGTACTAACAAGGTTTTGTTTACAAGGAAGTATAAAAAGCACTTCTGTAAGTTGTTCTTTATAAGGGCGTCTGCTAAATGGTGTACAGTGTTCCCTCATTTATCTCGGGGGTTACGTTCCAGGACGCGAAACTCTGAAAGAAAATCTGCAAAGTAGGGACACTATATTTATTTAAGTATTTATACAGTTTTTTAGCCGTAGAACTTGCAGAACATTTGGGTAACATTGTAGGGCTTGAATGAATTCAGTCTATAATGAAACTTTTACAAACAGCAAACACAAAACCGCACATTAAAACTTGTCATGTCGGCAAGTAGCGACTCAGGCAGTCGATGCTCTAGTGTTACTTCTCGTTTTTGGTGAGTATTCATCCGCTGAGTAAATACTCCATTGTAGTGTTTTTAACTGTTGAATAATCAAGCAACACTCTGAAGTAATGGAACATTCTCTTTACTTACATCACACCACACCATACATCAATCTCTTATCACACATGCTCCGTCTGTACCAAGCTTACAGCACCAAAATATCCTACACATTGAGTAGATACAACAGCTATTTACAGTAAATCCTAATATTTTATTATTTAGAACATTCCTCAAAAACCCGCAAAACAGCGAAAATCTGCGATATATTTTTTCACGTATTCATACTTGGTGCAGCTATATGGTAGCAGCTTGTGCTTATGTTGTTGTTACACTGTATTATAACAAGACTTACACTGCATTCCTCTAAAAGATGAACCAGTTAAGAAGAAGAATACATTTTATACTGAACAAAAATATAAGCGTAACACTTTTGTTTTTGTTCCCATTTTTCATGAGCCGAACTCAAAGACTTTTCTATGTACACAAAATGCCTTTTAATCCCAAATATTATTCACAAATGTATCTAAATCTGTGTTAGTGAGCAACTCTCCTTTGCTGAGATAATCCATCCACCTCACAGGTGTGGCATTTCAAGTTGCTGATTAGAATGCATGATTATTGCACAGGGTGGCAACAATAAAAGGCTACTCTAAAATGTGCAGTTTTATCACACAGATGTCGCAGGTTTTTAGGAAGCGTGCAATTGCCATGCTGACTGCAGGAATGTCCACCAGAGCTGTTGCACGTGAACTGAATGTTCATTTCTCTACCATAAGCCATCTCCAAAGGTGTTTCAGAGAATTTAGCAGTACCTCCAACCGGCCTCACAACCGTAGACCATGTGTAACCACATCAACCCAGGACCTCCACATCCAACATCTTCACCTTGAGGATCGCCTGAGACCAACCACCCGGACAGCTGCGACAACTGGATTGCATAACCAAATAATTTCTACACAAACTGTCAGACACCATCTCAGGGAATCTCATCTGCATGCTCGTCAGGCTCTATCAGGCTCTGCTGATCGTTCCATCTGTTGATCATGATGTCGCACTGAATTAGACAAAGTAAACAACGAATCAAGCTCCAGTTTCCATGGTGACTCAGGGCAGACAGCATCACTGTTCAAGTCACTTTTGCTGTGAATCAAAACACAGCCACTCCTGTGTCTGTGCATGCAATGGCTCAAAACAGGAAGAGCTACAGTGCTGTTATGTATTATCAGAACGATTTTTGTCCCATCACTAATCGGTTTAACAAACGAAATTTCAACAGTTCTGCATTCCATTGGTATTTTTAAACAATGAACAAAGATATACCTTTAGACACTCTTCTATACAATATATAATTTTCCATATAAATTCAGGATAGTTTGATATCCCCTCCCTTAAAGGAAAGGCTTCTTTGTTCTGGCACGGTAACTAAAAGAGACTAAAGATTTCATACATAGTTGTCCACTGTCTTAGGATAAGAGTGCTACGTGGTTCAACCAGTTTGAAAAAGAATTCAATTCAATTCAATTTTATTTGTATAGCGCTTTTTACAATAGACATTGTCATAAAGCACCTTTACATTGATGTATGACAAAATTCACAAATTGAGATTCTATTTGTCCCTAATGAGCAAACCAATGACAACAGTGGAAAGGAAAAACTCCCTGAGATTAAGAGAAAGAAACCTTGAGAGGAACTAGAAACAGAAGGGAAACCCATCCTCGTTTGGGTAATAAACAGCATTAGCATTATATATAAAACATTTAAATGTAAGTCTATGAAGAGATGGGAGAGGGAGCAAAAGAAGCAGAAGGCCCAGATCTACAACTACCCAGAAGGATGAATGAGTACAGTAAAATCTAAAAAAGTGTTTTTGTTTCAGGTTCTTAACCACTTAGCATTACTTCAAAATAGTAATGCTGGATATGTGTAACTTCCATATTTGAAACTGGAATTAACCTAATTTCCATTGGTTGAAGGATGATAAGAAACACTAGAAACACTTTCTTGAACACCTAAAAAGGACTTGTTTGGTCTGGTATGGCAGACTTTGGGGTTAAAATGTAAAGATATGGTAGGAAAGACTGGGAGGCAGGTGCATTGCACACAGCTCCAATTCCATGTATCAGAAAACAATAATTTAACTGTATAGTACAATCATCCCTTTTCATCCTTCTGGCTCAAGTTGTCTTATCTGTCTGGTCTCAGGTCTCATATTGGAGTAAAAAACTGGCATTTACATAGCCTGCTCCTCAATTACAGAGAGATACAGTATCTCACAAAAGTTAGTACACCCCTCACATTTTTCTAACTATTTTATTGTATCTTTTCATGGGACAACACTGAAGATATGACACTTTGATACAATGTAAAGTAGTCAGTCTACAGCTGGCATAACTGTGTAAATTTGCTTTGCCCTCAAAATAGCTCAACACATAGCAATGTGTAATGTGTGATACACTGGCAACAAAAGTGAGTATACACCCCTAAGTGAAAAATATTTTGGGTGGCCACCATTATTTTCCACCCTTAATTTTCTCAGGCATGGAGCTCACTAGAGCTTCGCAGGTTGCCACTGGAATCCTCTTTCAATCTTCCACAACATCACAGAGCTGGTTGATGTTAGAGGCCTTGTGTTCCTCCACCTTCTGTTTGAGAATGACCCACAGATTCTCAATAGGGTTTTGGTCTGGAGAGGTCTAAGGATGCTTGACCTTTATCCTCAGTTTCTTTAGCAAGTCTGTGGTCATCTTTGAGGTGTTTAGGGGTGTTATCATCTTATATACTGCCTGAAGAGAGGGGGGCATGCACGAAAAATGTTTATTTTGGTCTCATCAGACCACAGGACATAATTCTAGTAATCCATGTCATTGGTCTGCTTGTTTTCAGCAAACTGTATCTGGGCTTTTTTCATGCATCATCTTTAGAAGAGGCATCATTCTGGGATGACAGCAATAAGAACATTTCCAACATCGTACAGTTACTTTGGTTTAACAAGACAGGTTCCACTCAGAACAGGCCTCGCCATGGCCGAACAATGGCGTTGAGTACACGTGCTTAGAGTATCCTCATGCCCAGAGGATGGCTATTGAAAATAGACATGGGTGTGCCGCCAGCATTGCTGCAGAGATTAAAGGGGTGGGGGGTCAACCTGTCAGTGCTCAGGTCACACGCCGCACACTGTATCTGCATGGCCTAGGCCATCTTTATGTAGAGCAACAATTCATTTTTTAAGGTCTTTGCTATGAGGTGCCATGTTAAACTTCCAGTGTGAGAGCGATAACACTAAATGTAAAGTGTCATATCTTCAGTTCTGGGCTGTGAGGGTTGTACTTGTGTTTAGCCTTGTACTTGTGTTTAGCCTTGTACTTGTGTTTAGGTTGTACTTTTGTGAGGTACTGTAAATGTATTTAATCCTTACCCTCGACAATTAACCACTGCTGTAATTGTATTACTGTACTACGGTTACTGTAATAAATAATTCTTAAATGAATGTGAAGTGTTATTAATAGAGCCGTTATATGAAAACAATAAATTATGACATGAATGTATTGGCTATAACAGTTATTGATATGCAGACATGCAGTTTTACAGTAGCATACAGATTAGTTTTTTGTTAGCCTTTTAGTTGTCTGAATACCTGTGAATTTAAAAAGTCATCTAAGTCCTGTTGTATCTTATTGTTTGTTACTGTTGATCAAGTTTGTGTTTACAGCAAAGAACTGCCAAATAATACTATGCATTCAGATTTATAGTAGCAGACAGCCAGGTAGTCATCTATGACATACAGTGATAACATGAATGTGTTTATGCTAACGGACACATTATACTCACTTTTTTTCTTAATATAAAGTATACTTATTTTAAGCACACAGTGTTTGGAAGAACGTCTGGACTCCTGAGAGTGTTGGTGTTTGTGGGAGAGTACTTTATTCTCTTGAGCCTATGACCTACTCCTACTTATAAGCCTATATGGTCAATGCTTTGGGGGTTTTGGTGAGTCTCTAACTGCATTATTAGAGAAAAAATACTACTTATGAGCTTTACTCCACATGGCGTCTCCTTTCCATTAGCCCTGCCCAAACTAGAATAATGGAGCAGTTGTGATATGGGCGGTGATGCAGTGAGTTAATGGATTGTCAGGAAACAGCAATCAATAGTGTTGATCTGGGCTTTCAGAACGACAGATGTGATGTTTGACTGTCCATCCAGTAGACAGGATGCAAGCAAATAACGTTATATATTGTGTATTTGTGTGCGCTGTCTTCAAATACTACATCAATACACCTACTTAACTATTTTAACATTTTTCTTTACTTTATATTTTGGAGCAATAATATATAAACGACATCACTGTGAAAATACCGACTGTATTTACTTAAAGGTTACCAATATACTTTTTTTTATTTACCACTAGAAGTGCTCAGAGTATCCCATTCCTGTTCCTGGATCTAACCCTGCTTTTAACCAGCTTTGTTAAAATACAGGGTGGATTGAAGTGAAACAGTTCAGTTTAAGTGCATCACTAGATTTACCAAATAAAGTGCTTTGTTAAATCATTATTGGTGAAGTCATACTGTTGTGAAAATGTGTCATTTGATTCCTATTTACCCACTGGTAAAGAATTGGTGGTTGAGAATTGGGCCAGTTTAAGACAGAGCCCTATTAGGTGTCAACACAGGTCAAAGTAACATTGAACTCATATAATATCCAACAAAACTCAACCACATTCATGGCTAAAATGTGTTACAATTCTTACATTTGAAATGAGACTTTGTTATTTTACTAAAACTACCAGAGTAAAGCCATGCCAAGACAAATGTATTATTATATAGCCTTTTACAATGGAGCATTCTCTCCAAACAGCTTCACAAGTATCTAGGGCCATGGCCCAAACTGAGTAGACCTAGTGCAACAATGGAAAGGAAAATCTCTGCAAATGAATTTAATTAGTGTAAAAAATAAAAAAATAAAATACAGAACATACAGTATTTAAAGCAACAAAATAAAATAGCACAATTTATAGCCCTATAATGGATTGGCACCCTGTCTAGTGTTTAATTCAGAAAGTCTCCATATTTCTATTCTTTTTTCATATTTTGTTATGCTACAGACTTGTGCTAAAATAAAACAAAATTCAAGTTCTGCTGATTGTCCTACATTTAGTACTTCATAATGAGAAAGTAAAAACAGAAGTTTAGATAAAAAATTAAGAAATAATAAAAATGTAATAAAAATTATATTTTTATATATATTTAAAAAAATAAAAATAAATAATAATAAAAAAAAAAATTTTGCTTTGGGGGGAACACATGGAGGTCCAAAAATAAAAAAACCCCACCAAAAAGATCCCCAGACTGTGACTAACAAGGATCTCTGGTCTAAAGATTAATTGTAATATAATAACTGAATGGAGAATGTCGAGACAGAATGGGTACTCAATGGAGAATGTCGAGAGACAGCTTGATTTGTTTTCTTTATTTTGGCACAAATTTGCAGCATAACAAAATGTGAAAAGGGGTATGAAGATTTTCCGGATGCATTGCATATCCAGACTATGCTAAAAATTAAATCCATTACACCACTACTAGCAGCTCTAGCAGTCAGGCTTCAAATTCCCATAAGCCTGCAGTGGTGTCAGTAATGCCATTTAGTGTAGCCTTTTCCACTGTGCTAATGCACTGGCAGTCCACATATGTGTGTTTCTACTGACTTTGTCAGACCACACACTCCATCGACTCCATTTTCTGCTTCAGAGCAACACACATCCGTTGTTGTTGGTTTTCGAAATGAAACTTTAACCTGCAGCACTTCCTTGATTGCTGCCTGATGCCCTGCTTAGGCGAAATGAAAACCTACTGCCACACCAGATTTAAACCTTGTCTTCATGTTGCTCACTATTTATATGGTATGTATGGCTAACATAAAATCTTCTTGCTCTTTTGGTATTTTAAAACACCAAATATGTTTTGTAAAATAACTGGGAACCTGCACATGCCCACACAAGATACACACACACACACACACACACACACACACACACAAAATAAAGGCTTGAAAGTCCCCTGGATGGGACGTCAGTACATTGTAGAGCTGAATATGGATCACTGTTATCTCATTTTACCTACACAGTAGCATCTTATTATTGGGTGCCACACTCAGAAACAACTAACTGCCTGAGCCCTATGATGCACTGGCATACCAACCAGGGCATACTTATGCATTCTGCTTGGGTTATTGCCTCCTGAGTACTCCAGGAATAGGGGTTTAAACATGAATAAAATAGATCCTACTGTTATTTAGTTAATTATCCAAGTTAGCTTTTAGCATGTACTTAACTCCTGGCTAAACTCCTCCTTCTTTCTTAGAACATTCAGGGAGTTTTTCTTTTTCACTGTTGCCCTAAGATTACTAAATTTGAGATTGGCCTTTTAATATAATATAATGTTGTAAAGCTGCTTTAAGACAATGCTCAATTTTGAAAAGCACTAAAATAAATAAATCTGACTTGACTTGACTAAACTGCTAACTTTGGTTGTAATAAGCAAATATTGGTAGTGTACTCATTTAGAATAATATGAAATATTTTAGTATACAGTCAGAATGAACAGTTTATTAGCAGCTACACGGGGGGCTTGCCTAACAATAACAATAGGAAATGTGTTATGTTTATTATTTTTATGTATACATTCAGTTTTGTTCTAATGGTAAATAGTTGGTACCATGGTAATTGCACCACGACAAAACAGGAGTAGTTTTTTTGCACTGTCTACATTATGTAGTAATACTATAAACACCCTGAAACCTCCAACCAAGTTAAACAGCAGCATTTCTGAGGAGTCACTCTTACATTTTGAACCAGAATGTCGCACATCAGTGTTAATCACAGTGAAGTGCATGTCTGGAAAAGAAGGAAACCGTGGGCTTAATTACCCACTAGCTCAGTAGCAGTGCCTCACATTGGAGGATGCTTTAATTAGAGCAGCAAGGAAGCAAGTGCATGTTGACTCATGTGATGCATTTCCTTGGAGGGGAACGACAATAGTTATAACCAGGGCTGTTACAGTTTAGTCAATTGTTACAGTATGGCATAGTTGACACAAGGTTTTCTTATTGGCTTTGCTTTATTACAAAATTCATCAGTTAAATGGTGTACATTTTGCATTGTGCTACCCTCTTTCAACAATGTTATTGTTGTCTAATATGATAAACACTTGGCACGCATGCCCAATTCAGTGATTCTGAACAGCAGCTTAATTAACTTTTAACATAAAGCCTAAGATCATTAATTTTCCACTGCTGGAGACAAATGTGTTTGTCACAACAGTTGCTGATTCATCTGGGCCAAGCAACTTTCTGTTGTCAAGGGGAAAAAAATATTTAAAATGTTAGTATTTAAAAATGTGTTTTTGTGATTACACCTTGAAAGGGCTTTTGCGTGTATGTTTGTGTGTATATATGTAATTTGTGAGTTGTGTAAGGTAGTGGTGACTTTATGATTAAGGTACCAGACTATTGAAAAGAAAGTCCAGGGTTCAAGTTGACAATTGCTTAAATTGTAATTTGTAAAACTGTATCAGTTTCAGGCGGCTCTGGATAAAGACATCTAAATTTTAACCAGCAAAATCCCTTAAGCAATGCCCTCGTGTCTCAAATGTCATACATTTGAATGTAAATTTTGAATCTGAACTTTGATGGTCTCTTTGTGCATCCTGTCATATCCCTGGAACAAACGTTTGTTCACTTTATCTCATTCTTGGAAACGACTTAACAGGCTTATTTGAATCCTTGTGGGTTTTTTAATATCTAAACATAAGTACTTCAATCTGAGCCACAACCTCTCTGTAAACTCTGTATAAATTATGTAGCTTTGCCTCTAAGTCCAAAGCCTTTGCTGTGCAATTACAAAAGGCCTGTTTTATTTGTGTAGTTCATTTAAACTGAATGAACTGCATTCCACTACATTACATAATACCAGATTACATTTAGTCTCTTGTAAAATCGGGATCAGGGCCCAGCAGGGGATCAATACTTTTATGGCCAGGAGGATAATGCAGACCCGGAAATGAACAAATTTAAATTGATGTTGTGTAGAGTAGAGCATAGGTTGCTTAGTGGGTACAGTTGTAAGTTATGAGGACACATCCACTTTGAAGGCTTCAGGCAATCGTTTTCTCAGATGTAGCCTTAATTCTAAGATAAAGAGTACATTCACATTTTAGGTACAAGTGTGCTCTAAACTATTTAACAACTTTATTATCAAAAACATTTTACGACACAAAAATATTTTCCAACATGAGATACTGGAACCAAGAATAACTGGAACCAAAATTAAACAAAACATTTATGAAAGTATCATAAATGTTATTTTAAAGCACAAAGGTATCTAAATATATATATTTTCCAAATATGACCCTTTCCTTAAAAAACTTGGACCTACATGTAATTCATAAATAACTCCTAATGTACAAAGTAGCAGGCTAGCTAACTATCTGAAATAAACGACTGTTCTATTAATATATTTTTTGCACACAGAGGTATGTGTCATTAATGACCACATTACGTTCTGTGAAACAGGATGTTGTCAGAAATGGACATTGCCATAGTCACATAGTCTTTGTATGCTACTATGATATAAATATAAAGAGATGGGGCTACGCATCAACCTTTTTAGAACAGCCTTTAGTCCAAATTTGAGCTAACAAGAACACGACAGGTAAGGTATTTCACCTTTACAATTTCCCTGTGGATCCACACCACTTATTGGTGACCAGCTGTTTGTGACTACAATGACCAGAGTTAAAACATACATTTTTATTACCTAACACACGGGGTCTCAGGCCAGACGGTGCCCACCCGGCAACTCTTGGCACAAGGGCAGAAACTTCAATTCAATTCAATTCAGAAACAACCCTAGACAGGGCGCCAATCCGTCGTAGGGCACACATACAGTCACACACACAGTCATAATTAAAACATTACAACTACAAGGAACAGTTCAGAAAATCACTTATACCCACTGTTGATCACACTGTACAACTTTTCTGCACTGTGCCGGGACATGTACTGTTTACTAATCATACAGAACATAACCACCGAACACTACTGAACATGACTAAATATTGCACCTGCTCATCACTGCACTGACACTTTCATAATTCATGTAGAGTATATTCTTCATTTTTTGTTATTCCACAACACTTTTTTGATGTTTATTTCATTTATTATTATTTTATGATCTTTTTATCACTAATGTAGTCTTGGTCTCTGTGCTTGTTGAAATTGTGCTGCTGTAATACACAAATGTCCCTTGGGATGAATAAAGTTATCTATCTATCTATCTATCTATCTATCTATCTGTCTATCTATCTATCTATCTATCTATCTATCTATCTATCTATCTATCTATCTATCTATCTATCTATCTATCTATCTGTCTATCTATCTGTCTATCTATCTATCTATCTATCTGTCTGTCTATCTGTCTGTCTGTCTGTCTGTCTGTCTATCTATCTATCTGTCTATCTGTCTATCTATCTATCTATCTATCTATCTATCTATCTATCTATCATCTGTCTGTCTGTCTATCACCAACACCAATTAACTTAACACACATCTTTGAACTGTGGAAGGAAACTGTAATACCTGGAGTAAACTCATACAGATATAGGGAGGACATGCAAACTCCACACAGAAAGGTGTGGCCACCTTGCTGCCCTTATTACCAACCATAATTTATACATTTACGTGGGTAATGATTTTGATTGGCTGGCAGTTAAACGGTACATACCTGTACACTTTTATTTAGAGCAACTGCATTGCTTAAAATAAAATTGCTATGCTATAAAAGTCTATTTTTAAAGCAAATCACCCATACAAGGTCTAACACACAACACATTGTGTTTTTTTAATATAGATAAATTAGCAGGCTGACCTGATAACTGCTAATAAGCTAGCTCAATACACAGTAAATTACTATATATTGCAAAGAATTTGTTTTTCTATTAAAATAGCACAATGCAGCCACACAAGAACTTGTGACTTCTCTGTCAGAGGACTGTCAAGGAAGTTACCAATAATATTACAAAATGTTAGTTTTATTTTATTATTTTATTTTAGTATTAAACAGCATATGCAACTTTTAGCCAGCTGGTTAAGTCATTTGGCTGCAAATTAGTTGTGTACTAGAGATGAAATGTCAACTGTACCATAATAACCACACTTCTTGTAGGAAATGTTAGCATATATAACAGGCTAGCAGGTTAGCTATCTAACGGTTAAACATTAGCTTGTGAGGTTGGTGGAGGCTGCAATCATACTACTGTATTACATGCAAACTACATCTATCAAAATGTTAAACATTTGATCTTAATCACCTCCAGATGTGGAGCTTAAACACAATTATAACCAGTAAATCGAATAAAAACACACCTCTGATCAACTTCTTTTTTGGAAGTACTCAAGATATTTTGTACAGTAGTGATTAATGATTAATGATCTGAAAAATATCATACGTAGGAAATATGTGTAGCATAACGTGTAGCAAATTCCTCCTATTAGCTTTAACAGAGAAGGAGTGTTAACTTTGTATCAGACCTCTGCTATGTGTGTGATCTCTTTTTATCAACCCTGTTAATTTTTGTCTAATCTAAAGAAATGTGTTTGTTTAGCGTACACATTTTATTGGTGGAGCTTATCTTGCTTGTTGGCTAGCCTGTAGCTTGGCAAGGTTAGCTGTGCTAGCAGTACCTCAGAAAGTACACTCTGAAGCACCAAACAGGGGGTAAATTCTTTCAGCAGTTATGAGATTTCTAATTCTGGCAGGTCAGCCAGAAGAGATATTTTCTTAAAATTCTCTTTTACTCTTGCCATGCGGAATTACATTATACTGCACTTGTGTATAGTGACAATAAATGAACTATTCTATTGTATGCTACCTTACAATATGTTTGTTCCAATTTTTCACTAAATAAATCGGTGCCTCATGTATAGAGTAATGACTCTGTTTCCCACTATGAAACCTTAAACTGTAAAAATAAATACTGAAATTGCCTGAATCTGTAATAAAAGTGGCACAATAAATCAATTTAAGTGGAAATTAAAAGATTGTAGGGTTCACAATTTGATTACTTTTAAAATAATTTTGGGACAAATACAGATAACACTGGTCAACAAATTTTCAAAAGTTGTTTGTTTCTGAAATGAAATGAGTCATTCCCTAATGATTT
>JAVSBV010000089.1:977245-988435 GCA_033117975.1 Parotocinclus spilosoma | reverse complement strand
TTTCCTGCCCTCCAGTGGTGAGCCAACTGTTTTCTTCTTTTCATTTAATTTTTACCATATTTACTTTAATTTAATTGTAGCTTAAATAAAATTTATTTGTAAATAAAAATGTATTTTTATTTCTTTCTCCTTCCTTGTATTGTTTCCACATAGTCCTTGAGAAATTGAAAAGTGCTGAAAAATAAAGATTTTTTTTCCTTCCTCCTCAGTAGATGGAACAAGCAATTGAAAAAGTCTGGACTAAAGAGACCTGAGCACTTGTCATGAGAACCAACTTTGACTTTGACACCAATTGTCTTGTAACCATTTTGTCACTTTTGTACAGTAGTGAGTAATTTAGAAAATGTACATAACCAAACTGACCACTACAACTGGTGCATGTATCACCATTTTCAAATAAAAAGTATAGAATCAAGTATATATTATAAACTCTTTTTTACAGGCTGGATGGAGTATCCTGACTTCCAACGATGAGTTTGCTGTGCCTTTGTGTGCATGTGAATATCAACAGCCTTGAGTACACCACAGCGGTGGCTTTGGTTCTAATTCCAAAAGGAAATCATGTATGAACTGATACCACAATGACACCAGAAACCAAACTAAGCACTTTTACACGAAACCTAAGACCACAAATCTCATTTCTATTTCTGAACATATACTCAAATGTTTTTCCTGCTTTCAAAATACATCAAAAGTGCTTGTCTGTTCATTTTTAAACATAGTTCAGTACTTTCCCAAACTTACAATCTGCATGCTCTGCAAAATGTTTAGCACTTAAGTTGTCAAAAGAAAAAAACAATACATTTACTCACTTATACTATTTGCTGCTTTTGCTCCTCTACTACATACATTAATATTAATAAATTAAATCTATAGTCAACAATTTTGCCATAAATTAGCTTAGCGTAGTTCTATCAATTTGGTTTCTATCAGAGTTCCAAAACAGGCTCCTACTATTTCTAGTCACCCATTTACTGGTAGAGACACTGATGGTCTTGATTGTACATTTGGGAAATACCAAGTATGACCCATGCGACTAATTTTGTGTCTGGTGAGCTTACTTATAAATACCCTTAAAATATGACATGTATATTGTTTTTGAGGAAAAAGGAGATTACTGAACTCCCAAAACCAGCATTTTCTGTACTTTCCCTACAGTAGAAACATCTGTGACAATTCGATGGCACAAATTCAAGACATATTATAATAATTATAATAAATAATGCCAGGTGGCTTACAGACATTATATACTTCAAAAAGATTTAGTGAACCCTTCGGAATTACCTAGATTTCATCATTAATTAAGTCTGCTTATTACATAGACTGGAACCAAGGTTTACTGCCAAAGATGCTCTAAAATACTTTTCAAGTAGCTAGTAAAATCAACACCACAGACATCAGTTCATTTAAAGGCTGCAAATGTTCTTAATCTGCTTAAAAGCAAAACACAAAACAACTTGTCCTTTTAATATTTGGTCAAAGGACCTGTCAGAGTGCTGTCATATTGAAATTGTCAAACTGCCTGCCGCATATGCATCGTGCATGCAAAAGTCTAGTCAACCTTCGATTCTTCGCCAACTCACATTAGTGATAATCAAGTAAAAAATGTGTGCTAGGAAAGTGTTATGTCTAAGAGGCAGTGGGCACTAAGTGAAGAGCAGTTGTCTGATCAGCAGTTGCATAACAATATAAAGGGATGTTGCATAACGGCTCTATTAAATGAATGATAATGGTGTAATGAGGCAAGTGAAGTGATGAGCAGACAGCAAAATGGGTTTCTAAACGGCTTTGGTACAGAACAGATAAAATAAGAAAAAATGTATCAGGTTTTTCTCTTCTGATGATAGTGAACGAGTTAGGAAGGTGAGACCTTAGTTGACCAGCAACTGGTTTTAGATTATCTAAATGTTTTTATTATTATATGCATAATTAGTGAAGAAATTCCTTTCTGCAAGTACTTTCCTATCACTTGCCCTCATGTTAAAACAAGTGAGATGCAGATCAGAAGGGGCAAAAGAGGGAAAGGAAGGAAAAGACAAAATGAGTCTAGACAAGAAAACATTCTGCACAGCATCTCTCCACCTCCACCAGCCTGAACTATTGGCACCCTACAGAAATAGCTTGTATCAATTCTGACCCTCCCCTATGTCCTATAACGTCAGTTTTAGCATTTAAAACATGAAACAGTTAGCTGTGCCTATCAATAAACACTTACAAGTGAGCTTAATCGACAAAGCTATCTTTTTTACCACTTAAACATGTTAACTCTTAGACACTTATTATAGCTATAAAGCCTCAAATGACTACTTTGTCAGTAGAACATTTTACATTTATGGCATTTAGCAGATGCCCTTATCCAGAGCAACTTACAACTTATACCGTCTTACCATTCAAGCAGTTGCGGAATTAAGGGCCTTACTCAAGGGCCCAACTGTGGCAGCTTGGCAGAGGTGGGATTTGAACCCTGGACCTTCTGGTCCAGAGCCCAGAACCTTAACCGCTAGGCTTCCACAGCTATCACAGCCCTGAACTAGTATACTGAACTTCATACATTGTGTGATTAGTCATTCTTCTAAGACCACTAATTGTCATCTGTGGTACCTTCTATGCTCTTCCTAACACAGCAACACTAAAAGTAAAACAAAGGGTACAACAGGCCTGCTTCCATTCATACAGGAAATCAATCACTCATTAACGAAAGCAGAATTTAGAGGCGATAAGGAATTTAAATCATTCCCTTATTAAAAACAGTGTAAAAAGCTAGGCTATTTAGGCTAATATTTTTATGGGGTAGTGGTTAGCACTCTCGCTTCACAGCTCCAGAGAACCCTAGTTCAATTCCACAGCTAGAGTCCATTTGTATGGTGTTTACACGTTCTCCAAATTCCAAAGGTGATTTGTTTTACCTGTTTTGTCTAACTATTTTATTATATATTTTCATAGGACAACGCTGAAGACATGACACTTAACTGAAAAGTTATATAACAGTGTAAATTTGCCGTGCCCTCAACATAACTCAACACACAGCCAATAATGTCTAAACCACTGGCAACAAACGTGAGTATACAGCTAAGTGAAAATTTCCAAATTGTAATCAATTAGCCATTTTCCCTCCCCAGTATCATGTGACTCGTTAGTGTTACAAGGTGTCAGGTGTGTTACATTTGGCCATTACATTATCATTCTCACACTCTCTCATACTGGTCGCTGGAAGTTCAACATGGCACCTCATGGCAAAGAACTCTCTGAGGATCTGAAAAAAGATGTGTTGCTTTACATAAAGATTTCCTAGGCTATAAGCAGATTAGCAACACCCTGAAAGTGAGCTATACAGCGGTTTATCAGCACAGGTTTCTAACAACATTACTGGAACCATGTCATGTGGTCTGATGAGACCAAGATAAACTTATTTGGTTCAGATCGTGTCAAGTGTGTGTGGTGGCAACCAGGTGCTTAGTACAAAGATAAGTGTGTCTTGCCTACAATTGGTGGTGGGGATGTCATGATTTGAGGCTGCATGAGTGGTCCTGCCTGTTGGGAGCTACAGTTTATTGAGGGAACCATAAATGCCAGCATGTGCTGAAACTGAAACGCAATGTAGTATTCCAAAATGATAACGACCCCAAACACATCTCTAAAACGACCAATGCCTTGCTAAAGAAACTTAGGACCAGACCTAAACCCTATTAAGCCTCTGTGGGGCATTCTCAAACGGAAGGTGGAGGAGGCATCCACCAGCTCTGTGATGTCATCATGGAGGTGTAGAAGAGAATTACAGTGGCAACCTGTGAAGCTCTAGTGAACTGGAAAATACTTCTAGTGCTGAACAACGACGGTGGCCACACAAAGTATTGACCTTCTGGGCACAATTTGGACATTTTCACTTAGGGGTTATTTTGAAGGCAAAGCAAATTTACACAAAATATACAAGCTGTAGACTGATTACTTTTTACATTGTGTCAAAAAGTTGTCCCACGAAAAGATATAATATACAATATTTACAAAAATATGAGGGGTGTACTCACTTTTGTGAGATACTGTACCTCTTGTATCAAAGAAGTATTCTGTCCATTGGAATGAAAACGTTCAATTCTTTAACATAACAAAAGTTACATTTGTTTTAATAACTGTTATATCACATTGTGTCATTTCTAATGCCACAAATGACTTTGGTCCGTGGTACACCTATTCAAGGGGTCCACTTGTTTGGTGTGCACCAGGGATCAGGTGGCAGCGTTCAATCTTGGTTCAAATGAACCACACAACAGAGCAATCGTACTAGGGTTCATTTTAGTCTAACCAAACCTGTCAAGTGGGAACACACCTTTACGGTCTTAATTTTGTTCCTGCATCCTATTGCAACTGTGTGATGTAAATAGAAAGCAGATGTGTCAGAATGCACCTGAGGGCCGGGAAACTCGAACCCTGTGAAGTGAACATCAAGGCTGTGTGTATCCTAAAACAGCAGGCACACCATCCTGTAAAATGATACTGCCTTTGCTGATGTAGTTAAGATTAATGGAACCTCCAAAGCGCACCTACTTTGGCAACGCTCTAGAAACAGCAAATTAGACTGCCAAGATCAGCTTATAAGAAACAGCCTCCCTGCCTTGTTAGGACTAAAAGGGAAGGAGTCGATAAAAGTGCAGATCTAAGACAGCACTGTGTCTGGTTAAGCAATCATGCCAGTTTTTTTTCTCTCCAGGTTTATTCTAACATTTAGCCAGATCATGCTATATTGGATATATTTTCCGTGCATGCAGAGGCATTGGGTTTGTGTGCAGAGTTTTATCACTGCTTTATCAGTCCCTAGATCATGTCTTCTGATCTTTCAGTTGTAAAACTGCCTAGCAATGCATATGTGACTTGGGTCAAACAAAAGTATATGGTAAATCTTACCAATCTCAAGCGTTACGGTTTGTTTTGATGAGTGAAGTCAACTGAGAATGGTTAGACTGGTGAAAGACTCAACAGGGGACCCATCCTCCATGGGTGGCCTAGATGATAATTAAATAAATACTTAAAAGTATATTGAATTATAGCAAATTTAGATAAATATTTTAAATCAATAACAAAATAATAATACAATTTAAATTAGTAATAAAATAAATAAACAAAATTATAAAACAAATAAATTCTAACATGAGTCCTCAGTGGGGGGTGTTTGTGTATGTAGAATGTATTAAGGCTCACATTGAAAGGAACATCCTTTCTCAACATCTCACCTCTTCAACCAGTATCTTTTGTCTATCACACTTTTTTGTCAACTGGGCATCCCTTTCTCTTCATACCTTCATAAGCCACTCTCTTAACCCCCATCAAACCTGGGGTATATATAGCTAGCAAAATCAATGTGTAAATAAACTCTGCTGAACATCTGGACTCCTGACTCCTGTGAAGCACAATTTCTATCACTGGTCAAGCTGATAAAAGACTATGGTAACTCAGAAAATCTCTCTGTTCAGTTGTAAGCAGAAAAAAAACTGAGATGGATGGGCTACAACAGAGAGGTCCTGCTGGGCATTAGTATAGTGAGCCTAATAAAGTGCTTGAGTGTATATTTATATACACAGTCTACATTAATTTTCACTTGTCCCTTAAAAGTCACAGGTGTCAAATTGTTCCTCAATTTGTTATTACACGGGGGGATAGGCAAAGACAGAAGCACAAATATATAGAAACTAGAGGGACTCGCTTGCAACTTGCTAATCAGATTAAGCAGAAAATTGGATGTCTGTCAGGTGTTTGTTCTCTTTTATCTTTAAAAAATGCAGCATCGCAGAAGCGTCATATGAAGCCAAGCTCTATGGGGCAAAATACACACAGCTTGCGATCCAACCACCTAAATCCACAATGATAACATGCTTAAACAACGGAGTGCACAAAATAGACATTGACTTTCACCATAAACGTATCATTAAGTGTTGTAGGCGACGACTGGGAGTGTTTACATTCACCATAACATGTTCTTTTCCTTTGTTTTCTTCTTTCTGTAGTTACTGTCTAAGTAGAAAACAAATCTATTGCTTATCCTCAAAGCACACTTCAATGAACTGTAATTAAGATCATTCTTACTGTCTGAATTATTTTCTTAATTTTGACATTTCAGATTTGGTAAAGAGATATTTTATAATAGAAAGTTATTTAAGAGGACCCTGTACTGCAACCCCTGCTCCCTAACAAGGTGCATTAATTATAACAATACATTCTGTTTTCATCTTTATCTTCTGAGATTGAGAAAGTTAATGATGTTTTCAAACCCTGTTATTTGAATTTTTGCTACACTGTATGGGGTAAACTAATATGTTTTCATATCCAAACCTCCTTTTTGTAAAATGAACCATTATAACTAATAGCAGTAGTGAAAATAACTGAAGTAAAAAAAAGTCTAGACCTTCCAAATTTATCCTATTCAATGTTTTATTGTGATGGTTTATTCTACATTGTAGTAGGGTGTGCAATAAATATGTTTCAGCTGCTATAATATCCTAAATGTTGTTTTAATAAGGTGTCAGTTGTCATTATCGAGTATGCCTCAAATCATATTTTAGTCTACAACTGGCAATATAGGGCACCAGTCTGTTGCACATTCACACACATTCTCTCTCACACACACACACACACACACACTGGAACCCTTTGATACACCAATTCACATGTAATTGGAATGAAAGGAGGACCACCGAATGCAAACTCCCAACAGATAGCTTCAGGTGAGATTTTGAAATCATTTTATTTATGAGTAGATTCCCACACAAACCGCTCAACCAAATCCCGTTTCAGGTTTGCATTTTAAAAGACAAAACAGATCAAATTGACATGTCACCTAGACACTTTATTTAAAACCTCAACTTAACCCTGTACAGCTGGACAAACAGAGCGGTCATGCCAATATTTATCCCAAGAAAGTTTCACTGAATTCTCTAGTTTATTAGCAGTGAAGGTTCCCAAAAAGCTTAAAAGATCTATTCTATGTGAATCTCTTTTCAGAGCGGTACAGTAGTAGAGCCAGAGGGTTTGTGCAGAGGGTTGGTTAAAAAATAAAAAGCAAGAGGGCAAGAAAGGGAAAAAAAACAAGAGGCAGTGAGAGAGAAAGAGAGCGAGAGAAAGAGATTGAGGGAAAAGCATTTTTCGGTCCAGGGGCTGGTGAAAAGCGGTTGTCATGGAAGCATGTTACCCACGACTCAGTCGAGAGCAGTCGGCTGTCTCAGCGTTGCCACAGTTTCCACACACTTCCCACACACATGTACCCCCGGGGCGTGTGTGAGAAGGAGTGCATGTGAGTGAAATGGAAAAACAAGAGAGAGAGACTGAGAAAGACTGAGAAAATCTCAGTGTGTGTGTTTGCGTGTGTGTCTGTGCATAAACTTAACTTTAGCAGTGATTACTGTAATAAAACGGAGACAGTCACAAGCAGCACTCTGCATTCAAAATGGCGCCCTTCACCCAACTGCCTGCGAACTGCTAAGTACATTACAGGTGCCCCACATCCCATATGCTACATCATTTATAATCTACCCTTCTGTAGAGCATTGTTCTATTTTGGGAATAAGTGGGACATCTAGGCTGTGCTTTCAAAACTACACTCTATACTCACTTTAAAAACTTTTTATGAAGAATTTTAAACTGATAACATGCAAGTAGCAGTGTGGTTTGAATTCATACTCATAATACAAAAACGACAGCCACTAATTACAGATGTCACTGCAATTACGGATCCAAATGGTTGCCAGAAACACTGTTTTTGGCTTCACCCTGTAAAACCAGGTATTATTACCTATTAAAGTAATTTAATTAAGGAAAGTTAATTAAGTTTTGTTAAGGAAATTCACCTTTTAATCCTATATTACCATGCCAGATACATTAGCTGCTGAAGTGCAGCAGTTGTAATGACACACGCACAATCTCTGGTCCAGAATGTTATATCAAACACATGCGGCATCAGCGTGAGAAGACTGATTGCTGAGCAATGTTTAACCGTTAAGTCCCTTATAAGCACTGAAATGATGATGAAGAGCAGGTGTTACCACTCAGATGAATTATTTGCACTCGATCTGCACTCTGCAGCACAATTAGCATGCCTGCAATGGAGGACAGGTGTAGAATAGTTTGTATTTACAAGTATTTGTATAATTAGTTCCTTCTTGTAGTGGTAAGCTGATGCAGTACAGAGGGAGAAACAAGAAGTGTTAAAAGTAGTGCGTCTTTGCAACACAGCCCAGCAGACGTAAATATGCTTTTAAGTTTCAGAAAGATTTGCTCACGTCATAAATACAACAGGAAGAATGCCGAGCTGAAATTACTAAACGTTTACGTTTCATATTTCATAAATGTGTGCATGTGTGTGTGTGTGTGTGTGTGTGTGTGTGTGTTTGTAAGTAAGTAAGTAAAAAGCACTGACAGAATCAGAAACATGCATCTTATATAAAAAAAACAATATTTCAATTCAATATGCAGCAGTCGAAGCTGATATTGAATAAATCAGTGTAAGGAAAACACTGCAGGATCTTGATTAAATACCGGTAGGCTACAGTATATCATATAGTGATGTTAAGTATGGAATGTTTGTAATTTGGTGTTGGAACACATAATGTATAATATGCAGTTTCATAAAGTATATCATGGACATTAAGGGATTTGGACATTTTAAATCTTTAATTAAACAAATATAATCATTCACACTGCATTATGGGGACAGCAGTTCTTTCCCTCAGTGCTTAGTATTCTTCACTGTTTTTCTTTCAACAATAATTATGAGCTCATGATTTATTTATGGATAGTTGGATTTGTTTTTTATATTCTTTATGTAATCAGTTTTTCTAATGTATATGGATGTGATGTATGTGGAACTGGAAATTCCAAAACCAGTACCTCTGGCAAAACCCTAAGCAATAACACTAAACTGTATCCTTTGCAGTTCTTGACAGGTGTTTATTGAAATAGCAGATAATAGTTGTGAGAACGAGTCAGCTTTAAATGCAACAGAAGTTCATTTGGGAACTCCAACCAGTGAAGCTCGACGTCAAATTAATCTACTGTTATCTAACAAGGATTCATAGAAACAAACATATTTATTAAGACTTCAGTGAATATTTAAAAGAATGCCACCTATAGATCTGCCAAATGCCTGTTTAGGCGTAGAGAGACTATCAAAGATGGTGGGATCAAGCTGCTGAACTGTAGCCAACTGTTTTTCCACTGATGGAGTGTGGGCAAGTGGTTTTGTGTAATTTGCAATCACTAAAAGTGGTACTTACACGTCATGTGGAACTGTAAAGTATTTTCTCTACAATTTCCCCAAAGTTCCCACAGTGTAGGAAGATTTTATTTACTTTTCAGCTAGAGAGAGCTACATATTTCCCTATTTTCTCTGCTGCTTCCCCTAATTACCATAAGCACTGTTATTTCCCATTATCTCACTCAATTCCAGTGCAAATACTGAAACATCAATGCCAATTAAATGCTCCAAAAAACAAAGAAAAACTTCATTCAGGGACTGCATTAATAATAATAATAACTGCATTATTACACAGTGCTAATTCACTGATGTTAGCTTACTGTTAGCATACTACTTGTATTGTAAGACTGTTACAACTGCAATTAGTAATAGTGGCAGTAGTAATCATAGTAGAATTACTGTAAGTTAAACAGCATTTGTTTTGGATTAACAGTCAGCTAATCTCTGCATAACTATTCCTGTATTTACTGTTTAAACGTATTTCACTACAAGTAGTTCATGTTCCAACCGCACTATACTTTAGGGGTTGCATGACTAGTCATGGTTTACCAGTCGACTATTTGTGTTTTCCATAGCAAAAACAACCAGAAGAAACACTGCAGGTACTTAATTTTAGTTTTTTAGTAATCACAGTTAAATGCTGATTGATAACGGCAAAGAATGCGTTAAATCGTATTTGAAATAACTGACAAAAATGGTCTCTAAATTTCCACCTTCAGTGCTTCCATAGGCTACACTTTTAAATACGTAAGTAAATAAATGCTTATTTTCTACAAATCCTGCATTTCTACGTTTTTATATATAAAATAACATTTAAATGGGCAATAGTAATAAACAAACTTGTATTAAGTAGGATTTATCTGCGTGTAACCTCATTTCCAAACACCCAAACGGCTTGTTTTCTTTGATTGTATAACTGGTGTCAAAATCAGGAGAGCGTTGGGTGCATCAGGAGATTTTGCAAATATAAAAAAAAGACAACTGATATTTAAGACAATGTAAATAATTTAATTGATAAAGAAATTTGATTTTAAAGGTTACTGTGTTGCAGGTTGCCCTATAAGCATGTTTATACATTCCGGGATCTTTTCACTTGCCCATTTGCCGGACAGCACGCTCTGTGTTAACTTATCTGATGGTTTACAAATTAAACACTACAGAGCACATTACTGTAATATTGGACTTATCTTTTCCGAAGTATTTCCAGAAACTTACTTAGCATTGTGTTAGTAGGTAGTGTTAGAGCTGCTTTTTTCCCTGTATCCTTGGTAGAGTTTTCATCTACTGTAATCGACAAGTCAACTAGTTCATGCAACCCCTATTATGCTGTTAATGCTGTATAAACAATCATTTATACACATCTTTAATGCATACATTTTTGAAAGTAATGGTAATTACTGTTTTCATGCATCAGTTTAGAAGGAGTGATGCTACATTTGCCTGATTCCAGATCAGCCTGTGTAAGAGTGATTGTGTGTAAGAGTGTGTTAGTGGGTATGTAATTAAGCACATAGCATTTAAAGTGATTCCCCTCTGAGCATCCATCCATCCAGGCTGATCAATCCATTGTGTGGTTATAGTCCCAGTTTTGGTGTGTATGTGTGTGGCCTCTAGCATATCATCTGCCATCCTGTCTACATTCATCAATGCCACTGGTCTAGAACAGCTGTGCACATCACTTTTTTCACCCTGCCTTTAACTACCCCTATATATTTAAGCAATAGAACACGAGAGGGAGTGTGTTATCGCGAATAACATCATGGCTGTAATTTGGTCGTAGGCACGAGCCAAAGACCTGTCTCAAGGGCTACAATACGGAGTATAGTTTATACAGGCTAACACGAACGGTAACTTTAAATCGAAGGATTTAGCGAAGGGATTAAGCGAAGATTAAGCGGAAAAAAATACATATACTTAAAGTCATTTTGTAAGAGCCAGTCCGTGAAGCACTT
>JAVSBV010000089.1:951085-970049 GCA_033117975.1 Parotocinclus spilosoma | reverse complement strand
AGTGATGGGTTAGGAGCACAGAGTCTATTATCCATTACTGTTGCCTTGTGCAGCATGAGAACTCCGGCAGCACTACTGTAGCAGCATGACTAAAGGGGAAGAACCAGAATTTAATAGTCTAAATCTCACTAAAAGCCTGAGTAAATAAGAATGTCTTTAGCCTAGACTTAAAGATTTTTAGTGTGTCTAAATTTCTGACTAAAGTGTCTCCTGTTCCCCAAAGACACACTGGCGCCTTGTCCAGGGCGTGTTCTCTCCTGGCACCCATTTTCTTTTAGGACCGGCTCTAAATCAATCAGTACCAACTGATAAAACTGTTAGTGACTATAAATGAACAGCGGGTGCATAAGCTTGTTTTTTTGCAATTGTTTAGAAAGTCTTATGTGGCCTGTCATAGTTGTTTAAAAACACTTGTGGTAAGATGGTTGGCGTGAACCAAACTCTAAACCATGGGCTCTTACAACCAATAAAAATAATAGTGATGCAAGTCCTCTGAGGGTGTGCATGCAGTATGCGGCGTTTGATTCATGCCGGGTTTGTGTGTGTTTTGCTTTATATGTCTTACACAAGTGTAACACAAGAGCGTTGCTTTCAGAGGGGATAAGCAGCAGCGTTTAGCCTCGGTGACTTTTATCACGGGTATCTGAGGTTCGAAGAGAAAACTGGTTGCCATGTGTTTTGTAGTGCGGTTTGTGTGGCTGCCATGTGAGAAGTTTAGAAAGCACACGGATTGTTTAAAGCGTACCCCAGGGGACTCGTGTCGGTTAGGTATTGCTCTGTGAGGGTGGCAAATCTGACTGAAGCTTATGATGCAGAGCGTTGAATAGTTCCAGCAAAGCTTCTCCACGTGCTTAGAGTCTTCTCATGAGCTGTCACTGAGTTTAATCTTTGACGTCAAAAAACAAGCGGCACAAGTTTTAGGATAATGTTGGAAACCTAAACATTGATAGGACAGCAGAGCGTCCAGTAAGTTACTTGTTTCAGGGAGGAACAACCAAATTGTGTTTAGATTCTATATAATGTAGAGAACTGTGCAAAAATCTTAGGCCACAGTTAGACTTGTTGTTTACAGCACGATGAGCAGATCGAACGGTTTGTTGATGACTGGACCCAAACAAAGTCACTCCATAATCCTCTTTCGCACTGATCTTCATTCCAGTCTCTGTGAGCTTTAGCTTATGTGATCTTCGCCTTTTCACCCTGTTCCCCTTCCAAAAAAGGGGATAAATTATTCGAACTGTAGAAGGGTTGGCATCCTGCAGCATCCTGATGAAGCTGCCAGACGCTGCTGTTGCTCAAGTGTAAGGGAAGGTCAAATGAAATTACCGCTATAGACTTTAGAAGGTGTTTGTTGTTACAAATTTCCTGCCTCGTCTCCTGATTTGGAGTTTTAATGAAGAAAATATATAGAAATATTTGCTTGTTACCAATGCTAAAATATCCAATCCAATGGTGACCTAAAACTTGTACAGTCCTATAAGTAAACTATATAATCAAATAGACTGGATTTAAGGAATTTATGTGAGTCCCTCTAATTCTGCTCTATGTTTTTAGATCATGGATGTCAGAAATGTTTCTGTTCAGCCACAAGGGTGTTCAGACTGAAGCTGAGTGTTAAAGTAAGTCCATACACCCCCTGTATACTCCTCTGCTATCCATTACCATTAAAAATCTCACCATGACGCTCTAGCTATACCTTAAAAACTGAGAACATGCTCCTGTGAGGGGTGAACTACTTTACTAACTACTCACAGACTACTAACTTGTACCGTTTAGGTTTTCAGAAGTTACACGACCTGCTGTAGGTGTCCGTACCAAAAATGACACCTTTTCATCCAGGCTCTTTTATTTGTATGCGTTTTTCATTAATATGCAAACGCTAGTAGCAACAAAACACCTGCTTTCGCTCTCATCGCATCCTTTAATGGCTTGGGCGAGTCGTGCTATTTTTGGGAGCTCGTCCTTCCAAGGAGAAAGGCATTCATTTTCAGCGATTAGCACGCCACTGGAAAAAGCCCCTGCCAAAGCCTTTCAGTGTGAGTTGCAACAACTGCTTGTTTGTTATGGCACATTTCGGGCAAAATAATTCCTATTACAAGGGCATATTTTAGCCTGTACTCCCAGGTCTCAGGTGATTTAATAGCATGTGGGCGTGTTGTAGGTGCAAACACAACGTTGTAATATGTTTCAAATAATTAAGATGGCAAAATACATTCGAAGACGATGTATAGAATTGGACATGTGGTTTTGCTGTTATGATGAAATGATTCGGTGAAGCATTAACGTCTGTGCAAATGCTAAAGTTATACCCGAGAGGTAATCCTGGCTCTGCTAACAGCACAAAGGTGGCATTAGGGGAGGGGCCCCGTCCCAAACAGGGAGGCAAAGCACGACTATAGTAGCAATAATTAGGGGTGCAACGATGCAATCTGATCTTCATTCATTCATACTTGATTCTCTTGCAGTTTTACATTTCTGAAGTGTAAACAATGCAGAACAATTTACATTTTAAACCAAAAAATAAATCCTTATTCCTTTACAATTAAAGGAAATTACTTGCAAGCGAAGTTAAAAATTACCAATAAAATGTTCTACTGTTTTAAAAATGCATAATAATATATAATTATATTATTGAATATAATATATATAATATAATATATTATATAACTTAATATAATATATATTATTGAATAATAATCTGAAACTAAAACAGAACATAAAAATTCTTTTTTACCTTAACGAGTTTCTGATTGCAGAATGAAAAGTGGGAACATGACCTAGGATTGCACCCCCTGGTGTTTAAAAAAGCAATTCCGTCAGATGTAATAATCGAATGCATGTGACATTGCAAATATCCATGATCCAAATCGTGACATTTTTCTATCACGATGCATCGTTACACCCCAAGAAACAGTACATTTAATACTGTTCGTTACACCCGGATTCTCATTCTCAGTCTCCATACAGGACTGGTTCCAAATCTGTGCTCAGGAGAGTGGCACTATTGAGGGGAAACCACCTTCTGAGACATTTATCTTTTGCCAGAGGCTTCATTTAGGCATGTTTGAGTGAGTACTCTTGTAGCGTTCCCTGAGGACCACCAGTGAAAGGAGACTAGAAATTAGAAAGATTGAATGCAGCTCGTACAAACAGACCAGTCCGATCCGGAGCTCTTCTGTTATTCTCACGATGCATTCTGTGCTTAAATCTGTTTGTTCTTTTTACAGAAAACGTATATTAAAAAAATCTCTAGTTTTATGGCTAGGCCAGTAAATAATGTAGTGAAAATGATTAGATTTGGCCTCCCAGTAGAAAGCAGACATGGTGCCATGATTTAAGGCCAATGTAAGTGATGTGATGCTCGATTATATTTAGGTCTTTCTTGAGTTGACGTTTTGTGAAAGTGATTATGATCCGGCTAATGAGATCAAAAAAAGACTTTATTTCGAAGATCTGAGTCACCCACCCGAGTATGGTGGAAGGGACATGCCTTTGTGTGCTCCACATGGACGGTACATGTAAGAGACCAGAGCTGTCCAGCCTCTAGTTAGGGAATGAGCATGCCCAGTCTAGCCCTCAGACCTGAGGAGCACGGGCACTCTGGAACTCCCAGTGGTAAAGGCAACAGGGAATTCTGGTGTAGTCAGAACTAGGAACTAACCTGCTGGTAACCTTAAGTTGCCCCTATAAGCACAGGATTATCAGAGATAATAAGAGCAGGACGGACAGATGGATAGTTAGGCCAGACTTTTTTTATTGTTTGTTTTGCAGATCCGCCCGGCTATCATATTTGAAGAATACAGAAAAAAAAAAAAAATTGGGGGGCATTTCTCGGATTCGCCGCAGCACCTATGAACGATTGAAATTTCAAAAAATAAATTAATATATATATTTTTCTTTTTCTGCCCTCCGGTGGAGAGCCAACAGTTTTCTTCTGTTCATTTTTTTTTCCAGATTCACTTTAGTTTAATTGTAGGTTAAATAAATGTTTTAATTTTTTGGATGTATTTTTATTTCTTCCTCCTTTCTTGTATTGATTCCACATAGTCCAAGAGAAATTGAAAAGTGCTGAAAAATAAAGATTTTTTTTTTTTTATTGTTTTTCCTCCCTCCTCAGTACATTCTTAAGTAGGAACATCCGAGGAACAAGCAATTTAAAAAGTCTGGCCTTATCCGGACGATTTACCGCCGTGCTTGTTTTGAAAGAATTGTATATTTCATCTCGAATAGTGACTTTCTGAGACTAGATTAAGTTATCGGAGCAGTCCCTGCACCTCTGGACTCTCAAAAGCCTCGCAGAGTCAAAGTATATTTGTGTGTAGTGGTCCATTATTACAGACCTTCATTCTAAAGGTCAGTGCTTCAAGTGGAGCTGGAGCTGTATGGGCAGGTCTGAGAGGATGTTCATACACTTCTATTAAAAAGCAAAAGCTCATGCCTGAAGACGTAAACAACTGTAGGGTGCATCTAAAGGGGAAACTCCTCTTTACCTGTATAGACTTTTTTGTGCAGTTGACACACTTGGAGAGAGGTGCATCAATTTACTGAGGGAAACGGATTGGAAATTTGCAGCAGGAAATTCATAGTGCCTGTTACGTTTTCTGCCGTTGCCTTTTGTTTGTAGTGGTGTCATGAACGAGAAATCTGGACTGCTACAGGCTGGAACCATATCTTTAGTGACAAATCCAGGTGCTGTTTGAGGTCTGACAACGTTAGGTTTGAGTACGGGGAGCCAGTACTGATACGAGGGACACTAACAATTCAGCGTTATGTTGTTCAGGTGTTGCCAGACTTCCTTTCAGCAGATTTTTGAATTTTGAATTTTCACCCACACACAGCAGGCGTTTCCCAGGAATGTCTCCACCAGATCGCAACACTTCCTTGGCCGACGCAGATACCATACATTTACGTCATTAGACGCACTTATCCAGAGCGACTTACAATCTTATAGTCTACCGGGCAGCACAGTTCATAACCCGCCTCTGGTGAGGTGCGTTTGCAGGCTCTATTATGAGAAGGAATCTCCTCTCGGCTTCACAAAGTCATCATGAGAGAAAAACTTATCTTACTCACCCCAAAGAGCAGAGGGTATTTGCAGAGCCTCTGGATGGGAGCCACCAGGTAGCCTTCCAGTGGGTTAAGGGCCTTGCTCAGGGACCCAACTGTGGCTGAGGTGGGATTTGAACCCTGGATCTTCTGGTCCATAGTCCAGTATCTTAACCACTAGGCCACCACAGTCTCACTGAGGTTTACATGGCTTTACATTTACAGTTAACACAGTCTTAAAATCCAAGTAATTGGGGGTTAAGGGTCTTGCTCAGGGACCCAACTGTGGCAGAGGTGGGATTTGAACCCTGGCCCTACAGGTCCATAGTCCAGTACCTTAGCCACTAAGCCACCAAAGTTCTCATGTACCCGGGCACAAATCTTTTCCCTAACATCTTAGGACCTTATCAGGAGTCACGTTTGGCACGTTTCTTCCACCGTGAGTTCAGATCTTAACCAATTCTTATACGTATCCTTGTATCCAATCAAATCCATATCCATTTATATTGAGAGTCACTGATTTGGCTGTACATAAAACTCGGACTACTTTCCCCTCTTGGCCAACAATAAACACATTTTCTGTCTCTTTCAAATGTCGCTGAGAACACACAGGCTGTTTTTGCGTTGGCCATCGTTTTCTCTCCCACAGTCTATAACCTTGCAGTTGTGGCCTGAAGAGAGAAAACCTTGAGGCATCAAAGCCCATCATTGAATTCTTCATCCTGCCTTCTTATAAGTCAGTGACAGCACCATGGCAGCTGAAATATAAAGAGGCTCTGTCACTCATCCAAGGCTGAGCAAAACAAAAAAACCAAACCAAAACAAAAAGCTCTGAGCTTCCTAGAGTTAGATAAGCGACAGTGACGTCATGTGAATGCGTAACTGCGGAATCAGAACCGCGTTTGTCGCCGTTGAACCTCGTCGCTTTTAGAAGTCACCTAAAAACTATGTTTAAACAATGTTTAAATTGTGTACGCCAATAACGAGGTATGTATGACTGGAACCCGTCCTGGTGAAACCAGAGCTGAAACCACACAGGAACTGTACATGCTGTAACAATTTGGTCCTGAACCCAAAATACAACCTTGCGAGAGGCGCGATAAGAACCAGAGTAACTTACAATTCTGAAATAACGCTCTAGCCAGTAATCACTCTGGTTCGCATCCCACCTCGGGTAAGCTGTGTTACAGGTTGGTGTCACACATTATTAAAGACACAGTGTCCCAAATCTGTGCGCTCCTTGGGGTGGGATCTGGGACGGTTTCTCCCTGTAGTCCACCTGTGACTTGTACCTGTGTGCAAATGTTTGTGCACCTTTCTGGTTAGTAAAAGTAAAATGTGTATAAATGTGTATTTTCACTGAGTATTTCTGAAAAACACAATTTTTTCATCCGTCCATTATCTTCCCCTAAATCCACATGGGGTGGCGGGCCAGCCGGTTCCCACCCAGTGCCCACCCGGCACCTCTGGGCGCATGGGCAGGAACAACCCTAGACGGGACGCCAATCCATCGTATTGCACACACAGTCACACACTTCTTAGAGGCACCAATTCCCTTAACACACAAACACGTCTTTGGACTGTGGGAGGAAACCGGAGTACCCGGAGTAAACCCACACAGACACAGGGAGGACCCGGGCCGCTCCACTTTAGGATTGAACCCGGGATCTCTGTGCTACCCCACCGAGCCCCCGTGCTGCCAAAATAACATTTAAATATTTTTTATTTCGAAAATCAACACTCACTGTGACTTCAGGTCCTCAAACATTTGCAGATATCAATATGAGCCAAATATGAGTGTTAAGTTTTTTTATTCCTTTTGATATGTGGACACTTTAAATAATAAACATTATTACTTACTGTAAATTCTCTTCTTTTTTTTATTTCACATCCCATAATATCGACCACACGAGACGCTCACACTGCTCAGTCCGGATTGGTCAATGAGAAGCTCCGGGTAGCCTATGAGCTCTGGCTCGTGGAAGCCGTGCAAGATGCTGAGCTCCAGACCTTAAGTTCTATGTGATGCGCTCGTGGGAGGATAGAAACCACTGCCCGTCAGCTGAAGACTTTAATTAATTTACCGCAAACGAAATGCTTTTTAATGACCGGCGGTAGACCGAGGAGTTTAAATAGCTGCCTTTTTTTTTCAACTAAATTACAGACCAAAGGGTTCGAAATCCGGCAGTTCTTTAACCAAGTGACCGTTAACTGAAGAATCAAACTAACAGCGTTAACGAAACAATTTCGGAAGGAGATTAACGGACAGTTTTTGCTCTTATTCAGCGGTTTTTTGAGAAACTTCACGTTGGTCATGGACGCGTTAAGATTTGTGGTGACTGTTTCGACTCTGAGCTCCTTTTTCTGTTCCGTAAGTTGACTTTTTTTTCGTAAATTAACGCTCGGTAATAACTTTAGCTTCAACAGGAGGAATTGTGTAGCTTCTGTAAGTAACTATAAAACACCTAATGTTGCTACAGACACGATTTTAGGGTTTATAACGCAAATACACTGCTCATAAAAATCAGGGGATATTTCATTTGGAAATATGCACAAAATATTTCTTTTTTTTTACATCCCCTAATTTTTGTGAGCAGTACAAATAGCTTACAAGTAACAAACAGGTCTGCAGTGATGAGACTGTAATGAATGAATGAATGACTGTAATTAATGCAAAACTGAATGATAACATCAGCTGTGTGTACAAAACACTGCCTTTGCTTCAGCTTTCTACGTTTTGGGTTACAAAGAAAAAAAAACACCATGAGCTTAGGAAAGTACTCCCAAAACTGAATATGAAGCGATTAAAAAAAGATGCATTTGATTCTGTTTCATTATCAAGATCATCAGAAAAACAAATGAAAAGTCTGAGAAAGTTGTTTGATTATGAAAAAGAGATGCAAACTCTGTTATAGTGATTGAGTAGTAAGTCAATTTAATAGAAGTATGTCAAACTGGACCAGAGTGCCCCCGCATTATGTTCAGTAGTGCGTATGGTCACCCAAGAGGGCCAAAACACACAGACAGTGATGGTACATGGACAGGATCAGATTATCCAGCAGTTCTTTTGGATTTCTCGTATTCATTTTAAATGATCCCCTCATTTTTGTGAGCAGTGTCGTTTAATGTTAGCTTTACGGTCAGACCCTTAATAACAAACAGAATGCGTACACCCTCACCACAGAGCTATTCTCTTTTACAAAAGCATCATCACATTTCCTTACTAGTCCCTGATTTCCTTTTGAAGTAAAAATCTCTTGCTTCTAATGTCATTTGCTTGTTTATTATTTATGCATAAAGTAATTGTTTAGCTTTTCAGCTTGCCTTCTAATTAGCCCTTGTTTTGTCCCAGAATACGCTTTAATGTACAGTATCCTCCTCTATTCCCGACTATATACTAAAAACAGCCATGCATGAGAAACCCCAATATCCTGGTTATATGTGGAATAGATTGAATCATCATAGTATAAGCATATTATAACAAAATACAATGTTTGATAACCATGTTACCGACATTAAAGTATAGTGCATGAATTGTGGCTGCTAAAGAATGTAATACAAATCAGTCGAATCCAAGAAACACTTGTTTTGAGAGGAGAAAAAACATTTAAAAAACCTGCAGCTGTATCTTGAGCAGCAAAGCATTAGCATGTTTTTTTTTTTTTTTTCAAATTCCTTAATCCTTTTGTGTTAGTCATAATTGTAGAGATCAGATTAAATAATAAACCTGTTGCTTGGACCATGGGCTGGTCTTCATTTTAGGTAAGGATGTGTGAATTGTCATAATTGTAAAGCTTTGGTCCCTGGACCTATTGAGAGGGGCAAGAAAATACGAATTTTAGACTCGGCAGTCTGAAAGCACAAAGCATTAACACTGAAGCTTGTGGGTTAGACAGTGGAAAAGCCAAACAGGGGCTACACTGGACCTATGGAGTTGCTTGACAGAATATGAGTATGACTATGTTTAAAGCTTACTGTGCAGATTCATGGGCATCATTGGTAATTGCATTCGGTCCTGTTGAATACGCATCTTGCGTACATTACGTTATAGTAATCCTGGGGCATCCTTGGTCCATGCCCCGTAATGCACACCCAGCCACAGGCCGTAGGAGAGCTGAGACTCAGAGGCACCTAACAATGGTGTTGTAACTCATGGTGTTTATAGGGAAATCCCACACAGTCTGACTCGTCACCACAGGCGTGATTCGCATCACTGAGGTCTTGGTACATTTATGGTCAAACGCAGGATCCCTGTAATCAGAACCTACAGAGACATTATACTAAGGATATGCAACTTTAAATCTCAATTTCAACCTAACCCTGTCAGAGGCAGGATATGGATCAGGGTGCACCAGAGCAGCCACTTTGGTTTGAAGCTCTTGGGGGAAGCGGGAATCCTGTTGCCTTTCGAAGTTGCATTCCTGGCACCATTGCCATTTTTGGCTGCTTTTTCACAATTTGAGTCCAGTTGTGAATCCTTTGCACCGGAGTACAATTCAGGGTTCTTCCAATGCTTGTTCTTCCGCCTCATCTGAGACCTCAGATGCTCCCTGTCCCATCTCTTCATAGACTTAATGCATTTAAATGTTTTATTATATAATGTTTATTACCCAAAAGAGGATGGGTTTCCCTTCTGAGTCTGGTTCCTCTCAAGGTTTCTTCCTCTTAATCTCAGCTTAGTTTTTCCTTGCCACTGTCGCCATTGGCTTGCTCATTAGGGAATTCAATTTGTGACCCTTGTTTATATAGCAATGTAAAGCTGCTTTGTGACAATGTCTATTGGTGCTATACAGATAAATTGAAATTGAAACTTCACTGTTCCTGGTGGTGTGGGCTGGAGGTGTGCCCCCATGCCACACCTATTCACTTCAAAATGGAATCAAATACATTACATCTAATACACTAGTTCACTGCGGTTTAAGACTAGGCACCTGGTTGTGTCTGGACCTGGGGAGGCCACTGGGGAAGGGCATGTGTCCTTCTGAGGATTGGCACCAGGGTTAAAATGTAAAACAAAGAACTCCTCATTTAAAAAAAAAAACAACCCCAATGTGATGAATTGAGTATCTTAATAAATACAAATGCTTTTTATATCATTGCTGTGTTATTACACTTCAGGTTTGATTATTTGCTGAAGATGAGAAAGCATGTTTGCAGTTGGACAACAACAAATGTGACTCATTTCTAAGTATTACTATGTGCTGTGATTATTTATTTGCTCATTAGTGTTAGGATAAATCAGTGTTTACACAAAAGGAATCATTCAAGCCAGACTTGAATCATGTTCCAACAAGGGTTGAGCGAATGTTGTTTAATACAGTGAAGGCTACGCTGTAATTTTATGTAAGAGCCTAATGGCAGTAAGCTATTTAGTCCATATAATGCAGCCATATACAGTGGGGTAATATCAGGAGATTAGGATCTGTCAGTGATTTACAACGGTTATAAAAGAGCTCGAAAGCTCTGCCAGCTGTGTGTCTTTCACTGAGATGCGATTTGTTTTTGACCAATTAAATTATTAGAGGTGCTAGAGGGAAAATGATCCTGCAGAGGCCAAACGGAAACCTATTTGTAGCATTGTGACACTTCGCTAACACATTCTGCTTTGTAGCAGACGGGTTTTTACGTTTTTTTGAACGGACAGATGGAGCTTCTCGAAGGTCAGACCCATTTGACAAGTCTTGCTGTCATCAAGAGTCAACATCTTCTGCCAGAGATACCCTGAATGAGCAGGCATGTTTTAAAAATAAGCTAATCATCCGAAACACAAACCGGATAGCAAATAACGTCGTTTGTCTGGATGTAACAGCACACGTTAAGCTCTCAGATATATTAGACAGCAAGTGAACAGTCTGTTTTTGTACTTGATGTTGCAGAGTAAAGACATGAGCCATGACCTTTAACCATGCACAAATCACTAGAGCATCTCCTAAATAATAAGGAGGGTAAAATACCTACTGACAGAGGTTTGAGGAGGGACAAAAGCCGAACCAGTGACTGGAAATTGATGCCCAAGGGCTATCGTTGCACAATTGCAATTGATCTTATCCTGTCTGGTCCAAATGGCCAGAAAAGCCACTGTGGTACAGTCACAGAAATGTTCAATACTGGTTTGGTGGAATGAGTCACAACGCACAGAGAAGCGCCCCCTGCGGGCATGGCACCTAAAAAAAAAGCACCTACATCTGATGCACACAAATGTCAGGACTGGACCTTGGAGCAATGGAAACTGTTGTTTGGTCCAGTGAGTCCCATTTTCTTTTTCGTGTGGACAGTTGGGTACATGTGCACCATGGACCTGAGTGTGATGTCATCATGAGGTTCACTGTGAGGAAAAGACTTACCGGTGCAGAGAGTTTAATGAGGCGTGAATCGGTCTCTCTAAATTGGCCCCGTTTGAATGCGTATGACTAATATTGATGTAACCTTGTCCTGTCATGGATAACCAATATTTTGTGGGCTATTTAGGGAACTTGATTTTTTCAAATGAAGACCATGCCCCACCTTTATTAGCAGTGTGACCCAGGAGGTTCTGTTGGAGACGATCGCTTGTGAGCAGGTACAAAGCACAATCAGCCCTATGCTGTGCCAGCGAGCCGAGAGCTGGTCTAAACGGATTGGGGATCACAGTCTGGACTCAATGTCAACAACGTTGACAGGGCCCGAAACAACAGGTAGACCTCATCTCACCAGAGACGGGATTCGAACCAGAGTAGCTCGGTTGGTAGAGCACTGGTTCCCAATGCTGAACCTCTCTGGTCAGAATTGTGCAGTTGCCTCTTCATGGACACATTTGTCCAAAATAATGAGCCTTAGATGTCAGTCGTACTATTCCATCTTCAGAAAGGGAGGATCTTCGTATGGTGAGCACAGCTAAAGATTAGAGATACTGCGTAGTGATGGTGTGTTAATTTAAAGCACAATCCAGTTTTGTGTGGATATTGGTTACTGCAGTTACTTGAAACATCAAAGGTTTTTTGTGTTCATGCTCGTCCTACGTCTCTGACATCAGATGCTTTGGTCAGACAAATTCATTGCAAATATGATTGTAGTATTGATGTGAAGTCACAGTTATGCTACAAAATAATTTAGCTGTATTACAGCCAAGACATTTACATTATTCCTACAGTCACCTCTTAGCACCTCTGAGTCACATAATTGATTTTGTGCAGCTTTTCATTTTTCTTTTCATATGACAGGAGCTGAGATGCCATGAAATGTGGGGTCGCTTTGTGTCACTGAGACATTGACGTTGTGTGCGAGTTTACTTCTACTCTTAATGGCAATTCTAATTGGGAGAATGTGTTAATTCCCATAATCAGTGAACACGAAACTGAAATGTAATGATTATCCACTCCCGTTGATGGCTTGAGCTCAAGAAAATTTGCAGATACTGCAGGACATCGAGGCGTTAAAGCCATGACGTTAATTATAGCTGCGTTCTTTGTTCCTTCCATACTGAATTACAGTATTAGGCTGTTCTTTATATACTGCATCTATTAAATGGGGGCACCGGGTCTGCTCGTGCTGACACAAATACAGCCCCAGACTTGAGGAACTCTGAAACTCTTAACTCTTAAGCCACTAGTGGGGCAGAACTTAAGTCCTGGTCTCAACTTTCACCAACAAAAAAACAAGTTCTTACTAAATTCCAGTCAACGTTTGAAGAACTTATCCAGTGTGATCTGACGCGTTCTCTTGACGGACTGCACTTAAACAAAATCACCACAAACATCTAACGCAGCAATGGGACTGCCTTCATTCCGTCCTGCATGAAATAGCGGTGCAAAGTTTCAATGCATTTCCTAGCATCCTTTAAAAGCATAAATTCTCCTGGGGAGCCCAGGAATCCTCCCATATCTCGCTGATCCGCTTTGCATCCGCTCTAAGTGGCGACTTGTGGCTTCTTTTTCTATTCGCTCTCACGTTCTTTGGTCCGAATAAACGGAATTTTGGTTCAAATAAGCGAATAACATTACACGTATATAATAGGATTTATTTTGGTACTTTAGGATTCGATAGTCTGAATATGCAGCTGGTCCGATTAACCGGTGGTCCAATTAACCGGATTCGACTGTATAGGAGTAACGATTCTCCACCAGAATCATCTGACCTTTGCAGAGAGTTGGTGGGTAGTTTAGCTTAATTAGTTTGAGTTTGATCCTCAAATGAAACAAAGCATTCGAGAAAGACTGAATGGAAAAAAAGAGAACGCTGAGTACGGATCACTGGCACCAGAAGAATATGGTTCGGAGTGGCTCCTAGCTCCAAGAGCCCAGACGTTATGTGGATCTTTGAAGCCATTTGTGATGCACCAGACCAGAATTCCCGAAGGCCAGTCCAAAACTTGGATTAATGGATAAGGTTGCGTTACCATGGGCATCTGCATACGATCAGTGATGAAATTCCTTGCTAACGTCTGTGCACTGGTCAGTAAGCACATTGGACCTTTCAAATGAATAATGAAAGCATCAGCTCTGCATAAAAATGGAAACTGTGGGGCAATTAGCAATACTTTCGGTTGGCTACTTGTCCTTAGTGTACATGAACTGTAGCATGATGGCTAAATAACACCACAGCACTTAGGTTTTCTGCTGTTCCTGTGGTAACAGCAGGGTTATTTTGGCAGACATCAAGTAGACTATAACAATCCAGAACATGGAGCTATGTTCTTTGTGGCCATCATGATTCAGTGTGTGTTTAATGCCAGGCAGTGAAGAGAGGTACAGCAGTGTGAGACGAAGAATAGGTGGGGGGCGGTGGGTTAGACGTTGCTAAGAAACTGATGTTGCAAAGAAGCTAAATGGAAAGTCACACGGCTCTCAGTGGCAATAAGACTGGCCCTCTGGTGAAGGTGCTGTTAGTGTGTATATTCTGGTTCAAGAGTGCATCTCAATTCCCAAGTCCTAATCTTTGCCAACAACTGAAGAACAACTGAAAAGATGATCTCAAAGCAGTGCAGAAGAGATCTGTAAGACACGATGAAGAAACTAGTCCAGCTGAATCAAGTTAAAACCATAACTCAACACCAGTAGACTACTACATCAGTCATATTAGGGGAGGCTCAGCGGTCAAGGTTCTAAACTACTAATCAGAGGGTTGTTCCAATCCTTTTACATCACCCTGAATAAGGGAACCTACTAAATACTGTAAAATAAAATGTATCTTTACACATCATGTAATGAATAACAAGTCCCTCATACAATTGCAATGATGGAATAGTCAGTTTATAATTGACATATTTTCTGTGGATTTGGTTAAATTCTTGCCATTATTTGCACCTTCATATGAATAGTCAGTGATTTTTTTATTAAGTATTAATCACTGTTCAGTTTACATTATATGTGGTATCGTCACCTCTACTGTCACACTTTCAACAAATTGCTCGTTTTTGTCCCACAAAGGTGGATCTTACAATACTTTTTTATACTGAATCAGAATAGGTGAATAGTTCCATATTATGAGCTTTCTCATCAGCATTATTATTATTATTATTATTATTATTATTATTATTATTATTATTATTATTATTTTAGTTCATTTTGATGCTGTTTTTTAGTCAGTTAGCTGCAGTTTGTACTCACTTTCATTGAATTCATTTTGGCTTACAAAAGGATGTAATTTCTATTTATGTTTATGCTTTCTGTACAGTGGTTATGGCTAGCACAAATTCCTTAACAGTTTGGATCCCATTTTCCAGAAGAAACACTGAGAAATCGAGAAAATCAGGACAGCTCTCTGTATTAATACTCTAACAATAGCTGGAGATCTCCATGGAGAGTCCAGACCATAATCCAATTTGAGCAGAACCCTAAACCTGGCTGCTTATCCCACATGGTTATTATGTAATAGCCTGGACTAGACAGTTCTTAGCACGGGTAATCAGATGTCACCTGCCACCATGCTAAGTGAGTTAAAGGGTGCAGGAACAGCTGGTGGATTCTTTTGAGCATGCTCCAAAATCTTTAAGTATTATGAATTACAAGCACACTTAGAGAGTTATCTGACCATATGAGATCCATCTTCAGTGCAGAAGAGCTTGTGTTAGGTAAGTACAGCCAACAACCATAAAGTTTAGCTGTGTGTAGAGTGCTAGACGATGGGTGGTGGGAATGTTATCATCCCAAAGACACAGTGAGAACAAATGAGCCAAGGAATTCTTTCCCATGAATCTGCTCTATTTAATGTGCGATTAAGGCCAGCCATTTAAAGACACACACACACACACACACACACACAATCTAGGAGTCTAGCAATGTCAATATCGCATGACAAAAATGTAGGGGGGCATAAGCAGTTTGGATGGCTGAGCTAAGTAACATTTTAATGACACAATAGAATACAATTTACAGACACAATTTTGATCTGCATGAGAGTGTTAAATGTGCTGTGTTGTAATTGTAATGTATTTCGACTGTTTAAGAACAAATTACAGATTAGGAGGGTTTATTAAGCTAAGAAAAGAACTGGCAGTGACACAAGTTAAATGTACAAACACATCAGGTTAGTAGACAATCCATTTAAATTGACTCTTGATCCTAACAATCGCCTTTAGTCATCCAATCAGAACAGACCAGATAGAACGGAAAGAATGTTGCTTACAGAAGTGAATAATGTGGTCATGCAGCCAAGGAGGACAAAATGCAGAACACGCAAATCCTTCGCTCTTCATCACCCCTAGATTATGTGATTTCTGACAGGATGGAACTTTAGACTCATCTCTGAAAATAAAACAACTTACCCATTTTAGTGAGTTTGCAGAGTCTGGGAAGCACAAGTGGAGGAAGGTGAACTGGTCCTGTACGACAACACAAAAGTGGTGTTCAAGTTTGTGCCCACTGTCCCAGCTCGGGCACTTCGATGACGTCTCTGCCTTAGGGGGCCAACATGGGGCCCCTTTATCCACATTGTACACAAAGAGAGGGTGGTGGGGAGCGGAGGTATTGCAGGCAAGTGTTATTTTGGAGTGCTTTTCATCAGTAAGAGTGCATTCCATGAACACTGCTTTAACTAGTTGTTACATTACATTACATTAAATTACTAAAATGTTGTAAGCACTAATACATCCTTATGCAGTGGACTGCATTATGGTGACTGAGACATTTACATGAAACAATCCATAAGAAAAAGAGGTGTGTGCATAAACCAATCTAGTTTATTCCCTAGTAAAGCAGCTCAAATGGTTTGTAATGCTTCCGTGTATTTTATGGATCCCTACTTTTGAGCTAAAATCCTCCTTGTCACACCGAGTTCAGTGACTTTGGGTACTGAAGACATGCAAGATTATACAGGGTAAGAATGACTGCTCGTGGAGCGCCAAGGAATATAAATTACCGGATGCTCGAGAAAAAAGTAGCCATGGAAACCAGAATCCGGGCAGGCTGGGAACTCTATTCAAGTTTGGACCGTTTGGCACAATGCCGACGGTTCCCTGAGTGGGCAAACACGCTGATGAGCCAAGGATCCAGCAAACTGCTGCCTGAAACTTGTGTTTAAACTGTGCCTATGGTTTAGATTTTTAGATTATAGTTTTCCCACTATATATACTCACTGTCAAAAGTAGCCCAACAAGAAGGATTTAGGTTTGAATGAAATGATGATAACTTTGGTGGTTACAATATTACAGCAAAATATGTTTATTTGGGCAAAACTGTACAACTAAACTGTACAATGTTACCTGGATACAAGGTGAGATACAGTTGAGTGTAGAAGCATACAAGTTCTATATGTCATTCTGCAGCCCATTTGCTCCCAGGTATTGCAGCTAGGTCTTCAGATCCTACACACTGGTAGGCTGATGAAACGGATGCTCTAGGTTGTCCCATAATTGCTCAATTGGCAATAAAACTGGTGATGAGGGAAATCCGGGAAAGATATTCCTGGGAAACTCTTCCTGTGTGAGAGCAAGCATTATCCTTCTGAAAAATGTCAGTTGGAGAGTCAACAAACCACATTTGACCACAGGATGTCCTGCACATATCACTACAAGGGGTAATCAAGTGTCGAATATTTACATTTACATTTACAACACGCTTACCACAAGGCCTTTATACTTGAGCCCTACCGTCGCGGTCTCTCAGTCCGTTTAAGTCCAGGTTTCTAATTGACGATGCCACTGCAAATTAAGGCAACTGGCCGTGAAAGCCTGGACACATAATGGGTACTATGACAACAAATGTCCAGTGATGGTTGTGTGTCATAGGGGCAGGTTTAGCAGTCAAAAATCTCTCTCCAAGAGTGGTGAGTCAGTGGGTGTACATAAATTCCATGGTCACAATGAATTAAGGCCTCTGAAATTGAAGATTAACCTCAATTAACTTTCTTACTTTCTTACCTTAACTTCCTAACTTCCACTGGGGAAAGAATTCAAGGCTAGAGCTTGATACAAAATTAGATGTATGCTCATTTTTTTTTACCATTTTCTTCAGTTATGATTGCCATAGGGTTTAATTGTACAACAAATGGGGTGGCTCAGTAGCCAACACTGTCATCTCACAGTTAGAATCCTAGTTTGGAGTTTGCATGTTTTCCCTGCTGACGTAGTTACGTAGGGTGCCACGGTTTCCGGCAAAAACGTGTTCATTAGCGGTTCTAAAATATCCCGGTGTACATGAGCCATATGCTCAGTTAGACTCTGGTTTCCCACAACCTTGAACTCTATTAAGCAAATATGACATAAACGAATGTACAACAAAGTCAAATAACGCAGCTTTCTTTCATGCCACACTATTTTAATTAAGTAACCTTTATGATCTAAATTGGTTCTTAACTAAAGAAGTACTAATTAATACACGAAAAAAAACCCGACACCAAATCTGCTAAGTTTATTTAAAAAAATAGACCATCATACAAAAAACTGAATGAGATTCAAGGAAGGTTAAGCTCGCATACTAGCAGAGAAAAAGCGAAGAAGTAAAGGCTCAGTCAGAACGCAATGGGCTGAAAATGCGTGGGAGGTGCTGACCTAGTTAGTGAGAATCAGCTCTGTGAAAAAGAGCTGTGCCATACGGCAACTGCATCATTCATGGACTTAAGAGGAGAAACAGCAATGATGAACAGCAATGAAATATAAAAGAAGCAGGCCAGAACTTTTTCAGCGCTCAGAAACGAGCATGTATCTATTAACGTGATAGAGATTTGGAATACCATCCGCCACCCTGTCACTGACATATACGATAGCCTTACTATTCTACAATAAATACTGCAGCAATTAGTTATTACCTAAATATACATAGGTGAAAAAACAAGTCGGTGTAAATGAGATTATTCAGACCTAAATGATGATGAGTACTTTGCAGTAATACGAGCCTTTTACTCTTACAAATTCAATGGTATAACAGGCCAGTATTTCGGCTGCTTGCAGTCACAGTTTCGGTCAAAGGTGAGCTGCATGGCTGTCTCCATGCCCTGGATCTTGGCGGCATCTTTTCCATAGAGCCTCTTCATCTCAGCGCTCCTCCTCTCTCCTGGGCGCTCTGCAGGAGCCTCAGCACTGCGTCTCCAAGACCGGTGCAAGTCCTGATCGGCTGGCACGTAGGCTTCCTGTCTCTCTGCTTCCATCTGCTGTTGCCTCTCTGCAAAATAACAATAAACAAAAGAATCAATTCAGACACAGGCGATGATATTCAAACCTGCATTTACGGTCAAAAAGTTGGATAAAAAGATTAGAGTAGACCTAAAATCATTAAAGCACAATCAAATTCAAATAAACTAGGTCTCAAGTAAACTAACAAACTATATAATAATTAAAATATTTATTTTGCCAAGTAGCAAGTGTACAAGAAATCTTTCTTGGCGCAGGTGTCAACATATAGACATCTAAATTACTATCAATTCCAGTGAATTGGACCACCGGTTAATGGGACCAGCCGCTTATTCAGACCAAATCCTAAAGTACCGAAACAAATCCTATTATATA
>JAVSBV010000089.1:907754-929213 GCA_033117975.1 Parotocinclus spilosoma | reverse complement strand
CAGACGTAGGACGGGGAAAAATATTATGGTCAAGTGGGATGCGCCAGTTCCGCCTGCACTTATTGGCTTATCCGAACGCGAATCCTTAGCAGTCGACCAATCAGACCAATGGGCAGCGCGGCTCAAGTGATTGACAGGCACGCCCTCAACGGTCGCACCGCCTTATATGACTGTGTGTTTTCCTCAGCGAGCTACGCGTGTGAAACGTCACGCGTTGTTTTTCTCATGAGTTCAGTCATTCCCGAAGAGGAGTTATTTTGCAGCGAGCAGCGGCCGAACGCACAGGGTAAACAGCGCAACTTTATTCAACTCTTCAGGTTGTTGTTTTGGTCTTTTCTTGCGCTTGAATAGAACGACTTTCAGAAAGTGAGTGGGAACGTTTTGGAAGCTCGAGGATGGCGAGTCCGCCACTCTCAGAAGGAACGCCGTCACCAACGGTCGTGCACACGAACAACGTCAAGAAGAGTGGATACCTGAAGAAGCAAAAGCACGGACACCGCAGGTTTTTCGTTCTGAAACAGCACAGCGACGACTTGCCTTCGCGGCTGGAGTATTACGAGAGCGAAAAGAAATGGAGAAACAAAACGGCCGCCAAAAGAGTTTTATTTCTGGACTCGTGTTTGAGCATAAACAAGCGCGCCGACGCCAAACACAGGTACCTGATCGCTCTGTATACCAAGGACGAGTATTTTGCTGTGGCTGCAGAAAACGAGCAGGAACAGGATAGCTGGTACAGAGTCCTCACCGACCTAATGAGTGAAGCAAAAGTCTGTGACAGCACCGTGACCAGCTCTGCGTCTTCTTTGGTGGGGTTCGATGACGGTAAATATGGTTCGATCACCCCGGGCAGTGCTGCCTACAAAGAAGTATGGCAAGTCAATTTAAAATCTAAGGGACTCGGTCAGAGCAGAAACATCACTGGAGTCTACAGGTTGTGTTTATCCAGCAGGTCGATTAGCTTTGTGAAACTTAACTCCGAGGTTCCATCTGTCAGTCTGCTGCTGATGAACATAAGACGATGTGGCCATTCTGATAGCTTTTTCTTCATTGAAGTTGGAAGGTCTGCCTCTACAGGGCCAGGAGAGCTTTGGATGCAAGCTGATGACTCAGTGGTAGCCCAAAACATACACGAGACCATTTTGGAGGCTATGAAAGCCATGAAGGAGTTGTCCGAGTTCAGGCCGCGCAGCAAAAGCCAGTCTTCAGGCTCCAACCCCATATTCGTACCAATACGGCGCAACTTGAACAACTTGCCACCCAGCCAGACAGGTTTGGTAAGGAGGTCAAGGACAGACAGCACAGCAGCCTCATCACCTGTCAACAAGTTTACTTCCAGTCGGATACGAACAGCCAGCGAGGGCGAAGGTACCAGTGCGCGACCGCTTTCCATGGCGGTATCGGAAAATGGAAGCCCTACTGTTCGCAACCACATAAGCAGGTCCAACACGGTTTCAGTGGGATGCCGTACGGTTGAAACGTCAATGCTGCATCACAGCAGATCCATGTCCATGTCTGTGCCTGTGTCTCATTCACCTCCATCTGCCATAAGCTCACTGAGCCTCTCTTCTGCAAGCATTAATGGCTGCAGTTCCACCTCAACACTGCACAAACCTTCCAGTTGCAGTGGTTCTGTCTCAGGGTCACCTAGTGACACCGGGTTTCTGTCTTGTGATGATTACGGGTCCAGTCCAGGTGATGCGAGGTACAACATATTTATCCGGAGCAATACGCCCTCGTCATTTTCGGGCACGCCACCATCTCGTGAGAGCTCAGAGTTCCATGGTTACATGACGATGGACAGTCCATCAAGCCAACCCTTAAATAAGATCCACGGGTCCAGCAGAGAGAGACTGGACTTGGACAAATCATACAGAAAACGGACATACTCCCTCACAACTCCTCACCCACCTAGGGCACCTTCACAGCAATCGTCAGCCTCCCTAGATGAGTACATGCTAATGAGGGCAGTGTATGCAAATGGAAACTCAGCATCTCCAAAGGTTTCATACCCTGAGGATTATGGGGATATTGAAATCGGTTCGAATAGGAGCTCCAGCAGTAATCAAGGTGACGATGGCTACATGCCCATGACACCAGGCACCATGGCAATGCAAGGTAGTGAAAACGACCCTTATGTGCCCATGAGTCCCATGTGTGTCTCGGCTCCTAAGCAGATCATCAATCCAAGGTCTCATCCCCCAGGCAGGAAAGGGGCAACAAACACGTCCAGCATTGACTCACTGGAAGACAGTGGCTACATGAAGATGTGGTCTGGTTCCAAGTCCTCACTGGAGAGCACTGGTGGCAGAGTGACCAATGGGGATTATGTAAGCATGTCTCCTGTAGATCCATACATTTCAGCTACACCACCTGATTATTTCCTTGGAAGCTGTGAGGCAGCGCAACGTCCCTCTGCATCCCTAATCTCCCACACTAACAAACAGGAAAGTCCTATCAGGGGAGAGGACCAGTATGTCCTAATGTGTCGACAGACCCAGACATCATCAGAGGAGTCGAACTACTGTGCCATATCTACAGCAAACACTGGGTCATTATTGCCCACCCCCTCTAACATGCACCCTATTAGACACAGTAGGACTGATGGCCTGTTGCACAGAGGGCGAATCAACAGGCCCAACAGATTATCTCTGGACAGTCTGAAGACCCTTCCTAGAATGAACGAACATCCTTTACCCTGTGAACCCAAAAGCCCTGGAGAGTACATTAATTTGGACTTCAGTGACACTACGCAGTACTCCATGCCTGCTGGATCAATGGAAAGACAAGGTTCATCATCAAGCCTTGGTGTTAGGAGGAACTCTCCCCTTTCTGACTACATGAATTTGAACATGAACTCGCATTCCCCCAGATCACGTGAAACCCTCGCTAGTCCTCTCCACAAGATACCAGAACTCACCAACTGTTCCGACTCATCTGACGAAGGAGCGTATTTTCTTGGTGAGCAGAAGAGCTCTTCATGCCCACCTGATGCTGAAAAGGAGGCTTATACTGCCATGAAGCATGACGACTCGCCCGTGTCCTTCATCTCTGAGAATGATGAAAGTAAAATGGGTAGCCTGACCAGCAGCGCACAGCAACTTACCCTGGGTGATGAGGGCATGCCAGGAATAGGGGCATTCCTGTTGCCCAACTCCACGGCCAACCCTGACGGAGGGGCAAAGGTGATTCGGGCTGACCCACGTGGACGGAGACGTCACAGCTCAGAAACCTTCTCGTCTACCACCACGGTCCTGCCCGTTTTCCCGTCCTTCGCCCACAAGTCCAAGCGTCACAGCTCTGCCTCGGTCGAGAACATATCGGTCCGGAGTGAAGATTCTGACGAGGACTACGGCAGTCCCGTCTCTAAAGATCTGTTTGCTGGGTTCCAGAATGGTCTGAACTATATCGCCTTAAACCTCATGGAAAACAGAGAGTTGGGGGGCTGTGACAATATGATGGGCTTCAACAATATGAGTTGCTGCAAAGGGGTAGTGAATGGATTACACGACAGCCCTTACGTTTCCCTGGGGTTCAAAGATACAGTGACCACTGTAAAAGGTGAGTTCTGCTGACCTGTTTTGTTATGGTTTACACTGATGGAAGAGCAAAATGAAACTTGTGTGGTGCAGTGGTCCAGTAGCAATTATAAAAAAATGAGGCAATTATTCTTAAAAGAATTATTATCTGCGATTATTTATGGATGATTAGTTTTTAGTGAACTGTCTCCAATAACCACGTTCTTATGTAATCTAATCTATTTGCACAGTTTGCATGGTAATCTGAAGCACACGCAGCAATGCACAGGTTTTAATCCGCCACGTTTTGGTAGCACTTAAGCGCCTTGTATTGCGTATTTGTTATGCCTGCTTACTTCGTTTGTCCGAGTCGAGACGAGAAATGTGTTTTTCATTTAGAGGCATGTGAAACGTGAGGAACGTGAAGAAGCCCGGGGGTCTGTGTGTGTGTGTGTGTGTGCGCGCGCGCGCGTACAGTGGTAAACAAAGTGCGTAACGAGCGTGACGCTGCTGCTTGGAGGAAATACTGAATGTTTTGCGCTCGATCTATAAAGCGGGTCTTCGCCATATAAAGAATGTCTTACTGCCTTTGCAACAAATTGGTGCTTTAAAAGCATTAAAACGAGGCATTCGTAAAAATGAAGAGGGATCTTATTAAATCCACATACATCTAGAGTTTCCAGAGTCTGAACCTAGAATGATCTATCCTTAGAATGATCTATTTTCTGCACAGGTATGAACTAAAACATCAGATTTTAAAAGAGCCTAGTTACATAAATGAGACATTGCAGATATTGCACTTGATCATTTAGCATTTATTTATTGATTGAAGAATATGATCCAGTTCTTTATTTGAAAGTGGCAAAAGTATGTGAACCTTTGCTTTCAGTGTGAGGGCAGCTTAAAAGTTTTCGGTTATGTTCAGCCCTATAAGATTTTTGAGACGTTAGTCTTGGTTTTCTCACTTAAGCTGTGTTAAGCATTTCTGTTGGGACTTTGACTTTTAATTGACATTTAGCCATTCTTTGCCAGAACAAACTGTATGACTGGGGGTGTTGTCTTACTGCATGGTTTACTTTCTGTTATTGTTTATTCACAGACAGGTGTCCTGACATTTTCCATGCGATCTTTCAGGTATAATTCAGAATGAACTTCTCCATCAATGATGGCAAGCCATCCTGGCCCAGATTCAGGATACAAAAATAACACACACAAAAAAATACAGTGATTGGGCAACATAGTTCTTTTTGCATTTGTGGGCGTGCTCAGTGCAACGCAGAGATGCTGTTTTATCACATGGTCTCATGACTAATGTGTGTGCCTCAAGTCTTTTACCATACTTGCTGTTTTTGGATGTTGTTCAACAGCACGCTGTGCACTGCCACTTATGAAATTGTTTCCATCCTGCCTTGTTTCCAGGTGTCCACTGCTGTTAACCCATAAATGAGTGGGATTGTTGTTGGCCATTGAGTTGTAGTGCAAAACAAACTTTAATTACATGCACTTCAGCAAAATGTAAAAAGTTAAAATGTCACAGCAGTTACAGTGTTCTTAAAAATTATAGCGTTTTAATACCTGCTTGTTTTCTGATATAGAATTTCTTGTGGAAAAACCCATCAAATTATTAATGGTAAACTTATTTTCTCATAAGCTCCTCTGTATATTTCTAGTCACAGGAGTAAGTACTTGTTCTAAAGACCCACCCACAATGGGCTACTGTTGGTTTAATCCTGTGTCTTTCAGGGCTAATGTGAGCTGGATTAGTGAATAGAGCAGCCTCTGATTGTTTTTGCTATATCAGCAGTTTTATTGCAGGTAATGAAAAGCATTTTATATGACAGTGTTCACAATCCCTCTGTCAATGCAGATCATACATACATTTTGAAGCCCATTTTGAAAACTAAATATTCTAAGGCAGTGTGCTTTTGGCTTTACCTATCTCAGTTATATAATCTGTTGATTGCCCAGAGTTTCATCAAGATCAGAGTAGAAAATGGTTTGAAGGTTTCGTGACATGCACCAAGAGACTTAGAAATGTATCATCTTGTTCTGTTAGGCCATTTTGCGTGTTTGTTTTTATGATTAAGTTGAAACCGAAATTCAGAGTAACTGAACACATATTTAAAAATCCCAACAGAAAAAACAGAGCACTTAGGGTAGTAGAATTTTTAAAACAAATTCAAATTAAGTGCATTTCAACAAAATGCACAGAACAAAATGTAGGTACTAATACATACAAATGTAATATGATTTCTATCGTCAGTTGTATTGAGCTGCAACATAATAGAAAAACAAGACCGTAGTGCTATAAATCACTGAATCATGAGGAAAGTAAACAAACTACAGCAGGATTACACATTTAATCCCTTAGGTATTTATAAACATTATTTCATTAATACCAATTAATTAATGCATTGTGACATTTAAGTAATAAACAGAAACTGTTATTTTAAACTGACAACACAAGGAATTGCCATGATTGTTTTGCCAGCTAATCGAAAATTAAGCTCAGTTGACTTAAAGTCGACGCCCTTTCATATTTTATTTGGCATAGTATCATGTGCATGTTATTACTCGTGAGCTTGCAGTGAAATGCTGAGCCTTGTTTACAACCTAGAAGTGAAACTGAAAAGAGAAACTGGTCTCATTATACTCTTGTTTTTGATACGGGTCAAAAGCATTGAGGAGTGACTAGACTGTTGGGTGCTCTTTCTTGCTCTCTCATCTCTCTTTCCCTTTTAGGCCTCCTTGAGTTTGCCTCTGTGTGTATGGCAGATGGTCAGGCAGGGAAGTGTGTGTGTGAGTGCACCTGCTGCTCCGCTTAATGTGAGCCCGTTATCAAGCAAGGCAGCAGCACAGACAATACACTAATGACAGCATGCCATCTGCTTCTGCCCCAGGACAGGGGCTAGTAGTCCGTGTCCTTAAGAGAAAGTAAGCCAGTGACAGAAAATAGTTGAGAGGAAAGGAATAACAGTCTGAGGAAATGTGCGAGGGAGATGGTTAGTAAATGGTAATGAGAGAGTAAGAATGAGGTCAAGGAATTCTAATAAATAATAAAAAATATATAGATAATTTTAAAATTAGTTGTTTAATTTAGTTTAGTTTAATTTATTAAAAAGGATTACATTTGTTCTTATTTGCTTAATTATTACTATTAATGCAAACTTAACTATGCCACTTAACATCTAGGCCACCCAAGGAGGATGGGTCCCTTTTTGAGTCTTGGACTTCCTAAGGTTTCTTACTTCTACATTCAGCGAGTTTTTCCGGGGTTTGCTCAATTTGGGATTGGCCTTTTAATATAATATAATATTGCAAAGCTACTTTGAGACAATGCTGTATAGATACATGACTTTGCTGTCATTTAAGATTAAATATGAATAAATATTTAATTAGAAAAAGAAAATTAGAAAAAATGCCATTTCCTTGTGCCATCTTCTTCTTGTATCTCCAAAAACATTCTGATGATCTAATTAGAGAAATAGTGATTTAGTCAGCAAGGTGGCGAAAGCAGTTTGTGTAGTTCTCAGAGCTCCAGAGATCTCCAGGTTTGCTTCTTGTGTCTGCTTGGGTTTAGTCTCTGTACTTCAGTTTTTTCCATATTCCAAAGACATGTGAAGTTAACTCGTTCTAAATTGGCCAAGTGGGAATGTGTCTCACAAGTAGCCTTGCTCCTGTTGTGAATAACAATGTTAATAACGCTGTAATGCTGCACTAGGAAATTGCATTCCAAATATTTATACCAGGATTTGACTGTTTTTAAATCGGTCCAGGATAATAAAAAATTGGAAAAACGATAAAGGGATACTCCATTTTAATGACTGTGGGAAGAAACACATAATAATGTACTTTGTAGTATAGTTGTAGTTGTAGTATATCGTTCTTGATAATACAGGTACAATTTTTTAGACTTCTTTTGCGTAATGATACAATGGATTTACACGGAGTATGGAGTACTTCCACTCATAGGCAGAGCAACAGATATGGCAGAAAGTGGGTTGTGTGGCGGTGGAGATTGCCCCCAAAAGTAGTGTGGAAGTGGTTTTGATATAAATATATTTTGTTGCAATTGTATGTTGTTGAAATATATAGTTTTCAAAAAAGTACTCTAAAATATCACAACATTATTTTAGGGCCATATCGCCCTCCCCTACTTGTATTGCATATTGGTCTGCATTAATGGATGGAAAAGGTATGATTGTATACTGTACATACAGTATAAACCCTCACACACTCAACTGCGCCTGTTATCCTAGAAGCAGTCAGGTTTCACTCATTCACCCATCTTAAAAGGGGAGGAGTCAGTTAGACTTCCCAGAGTCTAACAGAGTAGCAGAGTCATCCCTTCCCTATTGTACATTTCTTTCTTTCTTTCTCTTTCTATAAAACACATACTACATATCGCCAGTCATATGGTACTGAATTTTAACCTGCTGTTTACACTGTGTTCGCTGAAGTTTTCAGTCTCTCCCTCCCACATGAATCTTCTTCTCTCTTCCTCTCCATTCCTTCTTGTTTTTTTCTGCATGTCATCCACATCCATTAGCATAATTTGGCTGTGGGACTGACTCATAGCACAAAACAAATAGAAGAATGGAGGGCCAGCTCAGCTGCATCAGTTGTCTGTTAGATTTGGCACCTGCATGATCGGCAGGGCTAGGGATCTTTTGGGGTCAGCATTTCTGTTTTGCAACCGTTCACTATGAAAACAAGCCATTTTGTAAACCTGATATCTAACAAAACAAGCTGGTAATCAGACCGCTGATCTCCAAAAATACTCACCTACATAGTCTACTCTCCCTGCAGGGTCTAAACTAGGCCGGGATGTTCCTGTCTGAGCTAACAGTAGAAACTCAGTCAACATTACCTACATTTATATCTTGGGACGAGAGAAGGAGATTACTTCTGAAGGAGGGAAGGGGATTAGACATTGTTCAGCAGCTTGCTGTGAGACGGATAAGTGGTATTTACACTTGTACACACTCAAGCTCCTGCAGGTCCACAACAAACCTGTCCTCAATGAGCCTCACACCTAATTCCAAAAAGAAGGCACATTCACCACTTAACGGAAATGTGTTAGCTTGTCGCTAACATAGGGTAGATTATAAACCCAGAACCTAATAAAACTTTAAAACGTCTGGACTGCGTGATTTCAGACAAATGTGGCCTCTTGTTCCTGAGCTATAGGGTTTAGTGTAATTTTATTCCACTTGCATCTTACAGATGTCATTTTTTCATCTTATTTATTTACTTAAATAGTTATAAAACCAACCACAAAAATAAAGACAAAACAACAATCAAAGCCTATAGCTCATTCTTATTACAGGAATGGTTGTGAGCTGGCAGTTGCTGATATGTGGTTGTCTAAAAGGTTTCCATTTTGGTGCACCACGTAGCATTGCCTTTTCAATCCAACATATTGCTCTTCTTGAAATACTGAGTTCCTAAGTTCGAGTTATCACAGTAAATATGGGCAAATTGGGCATTCTAGAATGCTCATATATCATTATTTGTACTCAATAATTTAAAAAGAGAACATGAGCTTTTGATGTATCATGATCAGTGGTGATGCTGTTCCTAATTACAACTAGAGAATAGTGGACAGTTTGCTGAAAACAAACATGTGGCCGTGTAGGTTGGGTGGAGGAAGAGCATTAGATGCATAGGCATAACTTGGTAATCACACAGGAATGCTGTACAACTTTGCCTTTCAAGAATTGTCCATAATCTTGCCTTTATTGTATGCAGTTGACTGTGAACATGTATTTTTAGAAAAATTCTAAATTGTGCTTTTTCTAACTGCAGCTTGTGGCCATTGTACACAGACAATGGGTCTGTATTTTCTCGTCCTGATAAGCTTGCATCAGATTTCTCTATAAATAACACAGTTCCTTGAGAATGAAGTTTTAACAGAACAAAGTAAATAGGATTACAGTGTAAGGCTTGATTATTTTTTTTGTATCATTCTTGGACCTGTTTTTACCATTCTGATCTATCAGCAGTTTTGTGCTACTGCAGGGGCTTGTGTCCTTAGGGGCCTGAACCGCCTTTATGTGCCAGCTTTAAGGCCATTTTAGAGTGCACAGCATTACAATAGCTTACTCTCTCCTAGGACTATGGATTAATGCCTATGCTTTTTTGTAAGAACAAAAAATGGTCCAAAAACATGCTGCATCAGTCTGTTATGACTGACAGGGCTCCAGAGTAGTAGTACAAAATAGGAAGAGATAGCCATGCACCTCCCTGTTCAAAGCGGGCTTACATGTAATGTAAATAAACATGGGTTAAATAGATATAGTAAATGCACAGGTAGCATAGGTAATAATTAAGTAATAAGTAGGAATGATGGATGTTTTTTTTAGCTGTTTTGCATAATACACTTGGTCTAGGTGCTTGTGAAGCTTGGAGCACAGTCTTATGGCTAGTCAGTCCTTACCAGCGAATGTTGGTAAAATGTTCATTTTACTTTTTGACAGATTATGTAATTACTGCCCTCTGGAAACACCAGCAAAGCCCTTAACTGATCAGCCAGAGAGAAAGATTCCCTTCATTTATTAAGCTGGTGACTGTGAGTCCAATGGGATTAAAATGGAATTATATTGGGATTAGTTTGTGATAGACAGTAGCTGACTAGGATGATGTGAGCTCCTCTCACGGCTCCCCATTTATATGAGTGGGATTTTAAAATGACTGTGGAGAAATTGTTAATCCCTGTCCTTCACCATCTGTACATGAGAAGCTAGCAGTAGTGAAAGTAATGTTTGTGTAAGTAAGAGCAACAGCATGAGGCCTAGAGTGGGAAACGAGAGAGTTGAAAGAGTTCATACGCTCTCTGTACAAACACCTACATCTCCACAGATCACTCAAGCAGCTCAATAATACCATTAGCTCCTCTTCCCATTAATGATATCCGTCCTTATGAAGGAAAAAGAGTCAGCGGAATCAAGTCAAATGGTAGGGGTTAACGAAAGCTTTTTTAGGTCAGTCTTGGTCAAGTTTCTGAAGGGGAATGCTGTTTCTTAGGCTTACACAGACACAAAATGACATCCCTGTAGACCATAGGTTGCATTATTTGCTCAGACCCAGAGCAGTTTTTTTCCAGTCATACCTGAATCTCATGCTCTGTGTACTAGAATGGGTATATAAACACATGGTACGTCACATGTAACTACAGCTGAAAATGCTGACATAGGATCCTGTAAAAAACATAGCCACCTTTACTGATTTAATTGGTTTATAGAAATGAATAGAACATATTAACAAATCTGTTGTAAAGCGACCTTGGGTTTGTGATAGGCGCTATATAAATGTAACGTATTATTATAATACATTTCAAAATCTCTATTAGCTGCCAAACGTTAAATAAATAAATTTGTAAACAAATGACATTATTGTTTGTACTGTTTCTATTGTATATTGTAATTTTCACCTGTCAGTCACTGAACTACTGACGCATCAGGATCTGTAAGAAACAGGCAAGGTCATATAATTAGTTGCATTGTTTCACATCTTTTGGTTTGCCTTATATGCAAATTCATATCATAATAATAGTATGTTGGGCTGAGTGATGCTACTCAAGTTGACAGTGTGCTAGCTTGTCTCTCTCTTTCTCAACAAAATCACATGACTTACCAACTACATTTTATTTAAATCTGTACTGTATGTGTATTCTAATTCTTTTTTATACTGCTCACAAAAATTAGGGGATACTTAGAAACAAAATCACCCATAATTAAATATTCCTAATTTTTGTGAGCAGTTTAGTTTCTAAAGTTCTGTTTTTCTTTATATGGCAAGTAAGAAGTCATTTAGGATTCATCGTACTGGCTACATTTAACTGTCGTAGAGATAAATTTTCCATTGAAGTGTTGAACTAGTCTGGATTTAATTTATTATCTTAATCATATATAAAGCTGTTAGCTGCTTTAAATACTTGCATGAGGCCGGTCTACAATAACCAGTATAGTACATGCATATATATGTTATATAATTTCTAGTCATAATATCAAGTTGATGTTTTGGGTGTGAAGGGAAATGGGTTACAATTCTTTAAAAACTTTCAGCAGCTATTGGTACATCTGTCAGTATGATCTGGTACAATATGACATAATATGAAAAGGGGGGGCAAAAGTTAGAGAACACCACTGTTCCAAACAAAATTCTTGTTTGGATCTTTCTGGAGAAGAATTCATACTACAGCAGGATTGTGACCAAAAACACACTTCAGTTTGCAAAGAAGATATAGGAGTGCTGACTGTCATGGACGTTCCTCCACAGTCACCTGACCTAAACTTCATCTAGCATTTATGGGGGCACTTGAACACAGAAAAAGCCAAGCATTCAGTGACATAACAGGATGCTATTTGCAATATTGTGAAATGATTCTGGAATAACATGGATCATCAGACATTTTCTATTCCATGCATATCAAGTGAATGATTACAGCATTACAGCAAATAAAGTAACACACCAAATACTAAACAGTTCCGAAATGTCACTCAAATGTTACGCAGATTATGATTTGTAATGAAAACTGTTGTATTGAATTTGAGAAAAATGCAAAATAAAAGTATTTTCTGTAGTGGAAAAACTTTTGTGCCCTATTCTAGGTCTGTCGATGAATGCATAAGCTATTGTGTGAGTACACAAAAAGCAAAACGTGTTGCATCAGACTACTGTTGCACCGTCTATGTTGTTTTGTTGTGACTTTTGGAGTAGGTTGGAGGTAGCCATGCATCTTTTAACAGTCCTGTCTTTCCTCTCACCCTCAGATTGAACGTCATGCAGATCAATGCTTTCCATGGCCAGAGGCGGTGGTGGCCACAGCTGAATGATGCTGCTGTACACAAACTTTGACCTGTCAGTTCCTGAAGGCTAATTGATGATCCTGTCTAAGCCGGACAATTGAAACTGTGACATTTCTGAAAGCAGGGACTCCAGGCTTAGCGCTGTTCTTCAGGAACTGTCCATTGCTGCTAGGTGACACACGGTCACAAAGTTGGGTTGTATAGTTTATTTTTGGAGTTTGAAGAACCTTATTATATTTGATTGGCCCTGGCGTAATGAATGGAATAGAGCAACACCTCATTATATCCCCAAACACCATATTTAGAATGTGTATTATTTACTTTTCCTAGGCATTGAACTAGACAAAGATATATATTTAATGAGTTATTTATTTATACCTAGTACAACTATTTATCTATGAGAATGTTACTAATAACAATCACCCAAGAACCCGCAACATCTCCTACCTCAGGAATAGAGTATATTGTGGGTATACGAAATTCTGACATAATTCAATTTAATGTTTTTGCTTTTTTTTGTCAGTGTACTTACACAGTATTACAAATCCAAAGCCTTACTGTACCATTGATATAGATCTGAAATGTATAAATCTGGGCCTATTTAATAAGAAATATGAAATCAAACTTCTAGTTTTTTATAGATCATTTAGTTTCACTTTTAACATTTATTTTTAACTACATAGGAGGCCACTTGTTGTGTAATAAAAATATGCAGACTGACCACTAGATCACAGGTGGTTATTGCACATAATAATAATACCTACCTTCATAAAGAGGAAACGGGAATAAGCATCATTTGAACAATTCTGTAATATTTATATATGTAGTGTATTAGAATACAGTAAAGGGATAAATATGTGCCCGAGTTCACTGCTTACGTCTTCACTTTTGACCACCATGCTACACACTGTATACCTCCACTTTTGCCTCGTCCATGTCTTCGCTAGTGATATCAGTAGTGGTGAAACGTTTGACGGTTGATGGACTAAAAGTACATGATGAATTTAGTAACAGGTAGAAACACGGGCACTTTGCAGTGGGTTGCCAGTTGTTGACCACCAATACTATGATCTCATGGTTCTGTAACGCCACGATTGTAACACATGACACTTTTGAATGTTTTGGATGTTACCTGCTTAGGATGTCAGACAGGATGAGTCTATAACCCTAGAGAAACAGCTGCACCAAAACAAACTTTTTTTTCTTTCAGATTGTTATCCCCCCTCTAATTGTGCAATGTATCCACAAAGCTATTATTAGAGAAGCAGTTTGTGATGTAAAATGCCGGCAAAGGATTAGGACAGAATATCTGATGTAAAATGGCAGAATGAGTAAACAACAATTGCAAATTACACGTACAAAAGTGCTTATTATTTGAGGTAAACCCCACCAGTTTTAGTAAAGGCCTTCAAAGTAGACACATAAAGACAACTTGCTTGTTCCATAAAAGTATAAAAGTAGATAAAACCTTTAGGTACGACCCTTTCACCTTATTTATATGCAATATATACACACAACAGCAAAATTAGTTTACAAAGAGGAACCAAATGTGTAAAGTATCTGTAAATGTATTTGTTGAAAGATTTTCCACAGAAATTATATAACTGTATGCTGTTTGTACCTTCTGTCTGCCAACCTTCTGGAACTTTAAATTCAGCACTGTTCTGGAGTTTAATATTATCTAGTATCAAAGGATTGTTCTATATAGGTGTGATTTATTATGCCGTGTCTTCCATTGTATAAATGTCATGTAGCCTACTGTTCATTGTGATTCCCTTATATTGTTAAGAGATTGTTCAGAGAATCTTAGATGAATATACATTTAATTTATGTTCATAATGGATAGGCACATGCAATAATTAAATAAATATTATATTACATGCAGTTGTGTCATGCTGTGTTCTTAACTGCTTCCACTGTTCATTTGATTTGTTTTAAATGGTTTATGTTTGTTAATTAGTTGATTTAATCAAAATGGATGTAATATTACTTCATGGCATATATTAAAATCTATTCATTTTTTGAAGGATTTTTAAAAAATGGTATAAAACATATCTGTATCTAGCCCCTTTTTTAGGAGTGTATTTGGTTTAAACATAATTTTGACAACGTAAATACTGTCCCTTGTAAATGGTCAGATAAACTGTATTTTAGGTAGGGTTGCCTTTCTTTGTTGATCTTATTTATTTTTAATTTATTGTTTATCCCTTGTTATTTTTTTACTTTATATACATTTTGTTTCATTTGCAATATTTTGTTAACCAGATGATGACTTTTACCAAAGTCTTGGTTTTATCTGTCCAGTCATTCGTTTCTTTTACACAAAACGTCGATATCATTCTCTCACGTGTAGGAATGATGTTATTACAACAAAAAAACTAAACCCTGGGATTGGCTGGCCTCAGTGGGCGAGCACCCCTAAGGATCACCTAGAATCTAGATTCTAGAATCACCTCTTATATGGAAGAACTATTTTGGTTTAATAATTTAATTGAAACATATCTTGCACATACTCACATTTCAATTCTGCATTGTGAACTATAGTCTCTAAACTTGTAAACATACTCATGCAGCAGAACAATTATAACAAAACAGTAAACGCATACCTCCAAAATAATAGCAAAAAATAATGGTCTTAAATTTTGTGCTGCCATTCACCTTATAAACGATGAACCTTGATTACACTGATCTGATGGTACTGTGGGGGCTGAACCATTATGGAATAGAGTAAAGGGGATTAACAAAGTTTCTCAGGAAATTATTTATTTAGGATTAGATTACATTTATTTGTCACATTTACATTGTAGCAGGTACAATATACGGCTAAATGAAAACCATCAACTCGTCCGAACATACAATATAACAAAGTGGGGTTGTGGTTGGAGAGACAGGACAGGAAGACGTAAATTAGAAAAATTTGAATATGGTAAATATCACGAAAGATTGGAGATTAAAAAAAAGATAGACAACCGTCTATTATTGTAGAACTACAAAGTGTTTTGGATTTGGTAAGTGGAACTAATAAATGGACATTATAGATATAAGGAGGTGTACCTAATAAAGTGATTTGTGACTGTAATATGATAGCATTCATTATGTTTTTCCATCTTCTAGATTTCTCTTTTGCTTTAGCAAAGATCTCAGCTGAACGTTTCTGAACAAAAGTCATTTAACAAAGCACAACAGTTTTCAAATGCTGCGGTATAACAGTATTGCCAAATCTCAGGGGCACAGGTCAACGCTGGACAAGGCACCAGTCCATTATTTAGAGACTGGAAAGTGCCACTGTTGCATTGACTTCCCAACCTCAGAAGCAACCATTCTTGCCTGACACCTGACCATGCCGTCCATGCCTGACCATCACATTTTCACTGCTTGTCCCTGTAAAGCACCCCTGATTATAGGCTCAATAGGAATTCATCCCCTACTAACTTTTCCCTACATTCTATATACTGCACTGTAAAACTCTTATCAGTCTATAGAGAACAGACCTGGTGAGTGTGATAAATAAATACGGATACTTATTGGCTCATAACTGTGCAGATCCTGGCACCGTATCTTTTTTTTTGTATCAATGGTAAAAAAAAAAGATAATTTTTACATCTTGGCAGCCGTAATCCTATTAGTTGTCTATTAAACTATGCAGTAAGCAAGATAAGTTGTGTGTTATTGAATTATTCACAAGGAATAAATGCATACTAGTTAAACTTGTTTGCCCATATGGCTGTATAGTGCTTCCTAAAAAAAAAGAATTAAAAAAACTTGATTCATTGCTATTACCACCATAATAAATGTGAGTTTATCACATTAAACACTGTATTCTGACATTTCTTTAAACTACCTTGGTCAGTGGTTCCTTTGCCAGGTCAAAACAAATAAAAGTGTAACAAATGTTTATCAGAATCAAATTTAAAATGCTTTAAACCAGGCCTAATGCAGATACTGCTATGATTACTCACTCTAGAGGGAACAGAGGAAGAAATATTCTGTCCATTCATAAACAAAGCAAGCTGATTACTTCCGGTTGGTTGGCCAGATAAAAAACAAAAGTGAGTCCTAACAGGCTCAGTGAGATAGAACAGGATGTTGCTGCAGCCAGGGTTCACACTAGCCTTTGGCTCCATGTGCCTTGCTACTTCAGAGAAGACCACAGGAAGCTAATTGAATGTGAATGACCCCCTTCTGGCTTACCATGTTAGATGTGACTCTTTGAGGGACAGCCAGCAGAGAAATAAATTGTGATGCATATGCTTTGGACATACTAATGAGTGCATTTGTATTAAATGTGGACATAAATAGGAGCCCTTACACTGTGTAAATCACGAGTGCTCGACACTGTCCAGAGTGCCTGGAGACTGTTTCTGCTCTAAACAATCAAATTAATCAAGTGCACACACACGCTGCTGCAAGGACACCAGGGATTGTGAGATCACTCAGAACAGGAGCCGTGTTGTGTAATCCACAGCAGCATGTAACAACTGGACGCGCCGTTCCCAAACAGCACAGTGTTCTTTCGTCCAGTCTCACAGGGGGAGGCCTACAGAACATGTGGGTCTTCATCCAAACAATCCCCCACAGACTAAATAGAGACAGGAAACATTTCAGCCAGTTAAAACCTTGGGATACTCCCACTCACTCACTCACTCACTCACTCACTTAATTACTCACTCACTCACTCACTTACTCACTCACTCACTCACTTACTCACTCACTCACTTAATTACTCACTCACTCACTTACTCATTCACTCACTCACTCTCACTCACTAACTCAGTCACTTAATCACTCACTCACTTACTCACTTGCTCATTCCCTCTCACTCACTCACTCACTCGCTTGCTCGCTCGCTCGCTCACGCACCACTCACTCACTGAGGTGCTGCAAACATTCATCAGAGTTTGATATTGGGTCATAATAACAATCATGCAGTTGCTGCAGATTTGTCAACTGCACATTTGTGGTGTAAATCTCCTTATTCACCGCATCCCAAAGCTGCTCTATTGGATTGAGATTTGGTGAGTGTGGAGACAATTTGAGCACAGCGAACTTATGGTCAGATTCAAGAAACCATTTTAAGATGATTTGAGTTTGTGACATGGTTCATTATCTTTCTGGAAGTATCAGAAGATGAATACACTGTGGTTATAAAGGAATGGACATGGTGAGCAACAGCACTCAGGCAGGTTATAGCATTTTAAAAATGCTCATTTGCTCATTAAGAGGCACATCATGCCCTGCACCACCAGCAGCTGCCTGAACCATGACTACAAGACTGGATAGATCCATGCATTTAAGTAGATTGCGGCAAAAGGTCACTGCAGAAATAAAGAATTATCAGTCAAGGTAACTTTTTGGTGAGCTTTTACAAATTCTAGACACATGCAGTCGATTGGATTATACTGCAGAGCTCAGTTCAAAATGACATATTCATAGGTCAGAAACAAGTGAGTCTGTCAAATTTCTGCCTGCCTAAGCTGTTCCAGTGAATACAAGTGCTGCATTATGAAGGAAAAGGTTTTTGAGCAACCACAGCTCTGTCATGAAACAGTGGGCCACAAAACCTCACAAAACTCGAGTTGTGCTGAGTGCTAGTACTTTAGTGTGTAACAAACCACCTGTCTTGGTTCTATTACTGACTCTGGAAGCAATATTTTTGTCAGGAGCATCATGAATGAAATCGGAAACGCTTAAACCCTTAAGAATTCCATGTACAGGCCTGGGCCAGAGTAGCATAAAGCTCAGCCGGTTAACCTGCCTCTGTTGCTTTGCAAACAACATGAGATCATTTCAGATGTTTTATTGGATTAGATTCCTTATAGGTTCCTCAAAAAGGTATGTTTACTTGAAATTGTGTGCAGTGTTTATTTTCTCTTGCACTTTGTACCTGCATCACCCTGTGTCTGTCCCATTCTGCCTTGTTTGGGCATCAGCTCACCTCCTTCATGCTATCTCCCCTTCTCTCTGGTGGTCTGTGGAAACATTACATCATTGTCCTGGCATCTCCCAAACCAGGCCTGAGCCTCCCATAATTCAGATGGGTACCTCAGGATGACTAGGAACTATGTTTTGGAACTAAACCAGGGACAGCCTTTCATTTAAACCGTAGCTATTGATAGATACAACTATGTGTACAAGCTTACTGTCAATTGACAAAGAGGGCAAAGGTTTAAATCATCCGTCATTTTTTCTGAAAGGACAATGGCACAGTTATAGTGCAATCTATGTCCAAAACAGGAATTTGTGAAGTACAAATAATTATTAGTGTATCCTGCAACAAGACATCATTCCAAAACATATGACATGTTTTTTACCCTCTTTGTTTCTCTGATAAAACAAGGTATTGTATGAAGAAGTAAATATGTCAAGAAAAATCTGCAAACTTTAAGAACTGAGTCTAGCATCTAGAATCTAAAACTAGAATCTAAATGTCATTTTTTCTAAATTTCACTGTTTTAACCTTGTTTGTAACATTGTTTTCTTAGCGACAATAAAGATTGACTATTCTATTGTAGCAGATTTGTCAGGAAGGACTGGGTGGTGCCAGCCATTATGTCTTAGGTGATCTGAAATGCAGAGTAAATGACTGTATTGTGTATGGCTGTTGTCACCTCGTTTTCTTATGCTTTATTGTAATATTTCAATGCAAGAAATCAACATTTAATACATTATAAATCAATGGCTCACTTAAGCTAAATGCTGAAGTACTAGTTTGCTGTTAATAACCCTAATAAGTACAAGGATGTTAAATAAAGCATATGAACATATAATTTGGTTTCAAATCAAAATCTGAATCTTTTAAGATCAAGTTGACCTTGGGTCAAGTTACCAATACTTTTTGTAGGACTTAAGCATTACATTAAAAATCTTCTGATTAGCGAATAAATGCCCTCAATTTGTAAAAGTTACTGTCAAATTTACTACGACAAGAATAAAAATAGCACTTAGGTTAAGTGGTGGCAATTTATCAACCCACTGCCAGGTCCTACGTCAGCAGTTAAAACTGGCAGTGACTGCAGAAAAAGAGGTTGGGTGAGGAGATTCCATTACCACAAATATCAAATCCGCCAAACACATGGCAACAAATAATTGTATTTAGGTATGTAGTCTTGGTCAAGACAATCTGTTGAGATTCAAAACAAGCGACATAACACTGTTTAAGTGATTTGAACATGGCATGGTTGTTGCTGCTAGATGGGCTGGTCCAAGTATTTCACGTGCAGCCATCTCTATGGTTTAAAGAGAATGGTCTGAATAAAAGAATGAGGCAGTTCTCTTGGTGTAAATATGTTATTGATGCCAGAGGTCAGAGGAGAATAGCTGGTTTGAGCTGATAGAAAGGCAAAGCCTTTACTCTTTGCAACTGAGGTATGCAGAAGAGTATTTCTAAATGCACGACATGCCAAACCTTGAAACAGATGAGATGGGCCACAGCAGACAACCATAGCGGGTGCAATTCTAGTCAGCTAAGAACAGGCAACTGTGGCGGCAATTTATACAGGTTCTCCAAAACTGGAAAATATAAGATTGGCAAACGTTGCATTTTTTATGTCGATTTCTGCTTCGACACTTTGGCATAAGCAACATGCTTGGGAACATCCTGCCTTAAATCAAAGGTTTCAGCTGGTGGTATGAAGGTGTCTGAGATATTTTTTGTCAGTATGGAACAAAGTCTATGAGAAATGTTTCCAGGACCTTGTTGATTCCATGCCACAAAGAATTAAAGCAGTTCTGAAGGTAAAATTAGGCCCAACCCTGTACTAGCCAGCAATACATAATAAAGTGGCCAGTGAGTATCTATTCCCACTAGAGGTCTAGACTCTGAAAAACATTTCAGGGAATTTGGGGAATTTCCAGACTGCGAGGCATCATCTATCATCTAAACCTGGGCCTGTCTTGTGTGAGTCTGTCAGCAGTCTAATACCATTTCAGTCTTTGCAAAGAAAAATAGATTAGATAAGAGTAAAAAACCCTGGGCTTCTCCTAAATGGGACAAAAAACGACACTGTCCAGAAAATGGCACAATTATTACGATCTGCTTAATCAAATATTCAGTCAATACCCAGCCAAAACCATCCTGGTCAACTGAGTATGCTGTACCAACAATACAGGTGAGTCTATTTGCATGGTTAATAAGAAAACGGTGTAATGATGCTGAATCTGAGGCACTCAAAATGTCAGTGTCACCCCAGTGCTAAAAATAGCTCATACTGTATGTGATTAGTGGCAGGCCTAGATGGGCCTTAACTGCTCAGTTGTGCGCCTGAATTAATTCGATTCGGCTTCATTTTTAAACCTAATATCTGTCCAGCTCACCAATGAAAATGGCTGAATGGCACAGAGAACACTCACTTGCACACTACAAATGCAGTACACAATGATCATACAATGACACCACACCTAGTTTCTACACCTATAGTCCATTTTATCATCTCCACCCTAGAAGTGTACTATGTATTTCTACATTTTGAGATTGTAATCCATTGCTCTGCATACTTTATAAGTCCCTTTACTCTCTTCTCTAATAGTCAGGAGCCTCACAGTACAACCAGGTACTCTTTGCGTGAAGGATCATTTTCAGCACATTAATGACACTGACATGGTGATGGCATGTTAGTGTATGTTGTGCTGGTATGAGTGGATCAGACACACATTTCTTGATATTTTAAGCACTCACTGTCTATTCCGTTAGACACACCTACCTTGTTGTTCTCCCCGTGTATCCATGGGTTTTCTCTAGGCATGTTCCTCCCACATTCCCAAAGGCATTGTGTAGATGATCAGCTGGCATCTCTAAACTACCAATTTGAGTGTGTGTGCATGTTTCCTGAGAAATTTTGATGCACTGATTGGTTCACAACTCTGCTCTGTGCTGTGCTTGCCCTGTTCCCCTGTGACCATGAATTGGATTGAGTAGGTATGGAAATGAACGAACAAATGAATGAACAAAACTGTAATCAATTTCTAACATCGAACAGTAAACTAGTGCTCTACATTTGCACAGTACTGTTTATACAAGCTACTGTAAGTGATGGATGCTTTTTGTCTGAACCCATTCTTGCTTACAGTGCATCCGGAAAGTATTCACAGTGCTTTACTTTTTCCACATTTTGTTACGTTACAGCCTTATTCCAAAT
>JAVSBV010000089.1:871709-899962 GCA_033117975.1 Parotocinclus spilosoma | reverse complement strand
CATTTTACTAAACACTTTAAGGTCCTTAATAGCGGCTGAGCATCGTTTAAACCCCAGTGTATCCCAGCGCATCCCAGTGTATCCCAGTGTATCCCCATACCACCCCATCTGATTAAAAACTGATATAAAATCACTTGACATAAAAAATAAAGCTCTGTTTTCTGTTTTCTGTATTAAATATGAAACAGTAAATAAAGATCAGATGTCCGTTTGTGTTCGGTGATTAAATTACTGGGAGAATTTGGGATCTGTGGGAATCAGTGATGTTTTATTAATAATCTCGACGCCTGATTGGTGCTGAAGGACTCGATATTAGATTAGATTCTGGGGAAACTACAGAGGAAACATCAGAGCGCCCAAATGTTAGCTTTGGACTCATAATGCCCTTCCTGTTCATGCTTATGTTTTTATTTTGCTTTGTTTTATTTTTGTAGAATCGAGTTTGGTTCCGCAGTAATTTCACAGTAAATCTGTTCCACCTGAGGACAGGAAGCAGGAGACGGGCGCCGACTCCAAATGTGAATTAGTTCTTTTTTTTTTAATTAATAAATGTTTAATTATGTATCGTGGTATAAATCATAATTTCACATAAAAATAAATATTTTAACACATTTATTTAACTGGGTCACAACTGATGTGAGTTTCATAAAATAAACAATAAACTGCTGTTTTACATCAATATTAAATTTTTAAAAATATGTAAATATTAAGATATGTACGTTAGTTACACACGGTTAGTAGCGTGTTTAATTTTTTACAGTATAACAAAAAATATATATTTTTGTTATTGCATTATAATAATTCAAAAAATAGTGCAAAGTTGAAAATAAATAATAAATAATATAAGCCTAAATAATCACTGTATAAGTAAATAAATAAATCAATTAAAATAATTAAATATTCTTTTTTTTTTACCCTATTTAAACATAAATGTAAGGAAAAATCGTTCAATAGTAATTAATAATATTTAAATATTAATTAAATATGAATTGAATCAATTCAATATTTATATCTTTATATATACTTAAATAATAATGAATTATTGATTCTTTTATTGTTACGATTGTTTTATATTTTCACATTTTTATTTGAAATCTGTTAAACCATCTAATAAAATAATAATAATAATAATAAAATAATAAATAAAACTAAAAAACCTTAAATTGTTTTCCTAAAGTATTTCCTTTAAAAAAATAAGCCTTTAAAAAAAATTTAATCAATTAAAAAGTGAATAAATAATCAAATTCAATTAAAAATACAATTTTATTCTTTTTAGAATTTTACTCTAATGTAAGGGATATGTTTGTATTTTATTTAAAACTTGCTGAGAGTGATTTTTTTATTCGAATGCACACGTTGTGAATGTCATTAAATAAACTTAAAGCTGAATATTCATTGAAACTAATCCTTTTATAATATACGGATCATTTCTTTTAGTCTTTATTAAGAATGGAAATATATTAAAAGTCGTTCTCGAGTGAGTTCTGATGTTTCGGCGGATTAAATTATCACGATATTAAAGAAACAAAACTCGATCCCTTTATTTAACCATCAGCAAAAATCCTTATGTGAAATTAAATCGCAAATAAAGACCAATAATTGTGTTATATTATATTACATCGTGTAACTAAATCGAAATGATTGCTTTATAAATAAATCTCGATTATATTGTTATATTTTAATCACTGAATGTGAATAAATGTGTTTTAAAATCTTATTTAAACGCAGCATTATTATTAATTAAAAGTTATATTTTTTATCGTTAGTTTAATAAATAATGTTTATTCCCGGGTTATATAAACTCTGAATGTTTATCCTAATTTATTTTTTATGGATAACTGAACCCTTAGGGTTTTCGTCGGGATCGCTGTATATTTTTCATGCGACCACAGCGCCACCTGCAGCATAATTATGGTAAATGCATATAATATGCACAGTTTTATACTTTTTGTTTATTATTTTGGAGTTAGACATGAACTGTGAATTAATTCCGGAACAAAAAAAAACAGTCTAAAGCATTGAAAATGAAATACAACTATAAACTTTAAACTATAAACATGTTAGAATTAATTATATAAAATCTTATCTGGCCAAGAGAAATGTTAAAACTTTTATTTTACATTTTCATTTTTTCTTTATTTCTTTTTTCTCTTATCTATCATTTCTTTGTTTATTTATATATATATATTTTTAAAAAAAAATATATATATATATATTTATTTTCTGTGCTTGTTTTGATTAAATACATTTTTTCTTATTATTTTTCTTTCTTTCTTTCATACAGTATATTTGCATTTTCGTTTTCATTCCATGTTTTTCTTTCTTTTTTCATTTTTCTTTATATTTATTATTTTTTTAATCTGTTTTATTATTTTGTTGTTATTTTGTTCCGTACTGCCTTCTTCCATTTTCTTTAACTATTTTTAGATTTTTTTTTTTAGATTTTGCTTTTCTTATTTAAATGTCATTTTCTGTTTTTCTTTTTATTGACCCCTTCCTTATTTGTTCATAATTTATTCTTATTTTATTCCTTCCTCTTTACTCCTTTCTTTCTCTTACATTATTTTTGGATTTTGCTGTTATTTCAATTTTCTTCTCTACCCTTCTCTTGTTTACCTTTCTTAATTCCGTGTGTTTTCCTTACTTTTTACCATTTTTTAATCTCTTGCTTCCTTTTTTTATTTCTATAACATTTTAGTCTTTTCTTTCTCTCGTTTCTTCCTGCTCTTTCTTGCATCATTTTTAAATTTTTGCCTTTATTTAATTTCATTTCTTGTTTCATTTCTTTCTTGTTCTTACTTTCATCCTTCTTTCCTCCTGATCTGAGCTGGTGCTTTTATTTCAGAAGTGGAGATTCATTCCGTTTTTATCAAGAAAACATCAAAAACCGAGAACCGAGGTACCCCTGTTTATATTATATTATCTAGTGAATAAAAACCTTTATATTTATATATTATATATTATTATGGCTTTTTTTTTTTTGCTATTTTCTTTCTTTCCATGTTTAAATTTCAGCCTGTCTGTTTTTTATTCCTTTTTAACTTTCAAGGTTTTTTTTTATCATTTCCCTCTGTTTCTCGCTTTCATTTTTTTATTGCTTTAGTTTTTCTTTTTTTATTATTATATATATTTTTATATTTGATTCATTTTTTGTCATTCTTTTTTTCCATATTTCATTTCTTCTTTTTCTTTCTTTCTTTCTTGAATAAAAACCTTTATATTTATTTTACAGTATCCTAAAAAGTCTCTGTGACCATGGTAATACCCAGTCAACTCCCCATTACGGTCATGACCTGTTTGACGGGTCGTTAAACGCTGTGGACCTGAATTTGTTTGTCTGTACTTGAACGTCATTGGTGTCCAAAAATCACCAATAAACCTTTGATGCTGAGGAGAGAAAATAAGAACTAAATTATGACCCGATTAAGGAGGGTCGAGCTGCTAAAAGACACAGGGTCCGGACCTTATGGCTCACACACACACGCACACACACACACGGCTGGGTGAAGGTCGTTTGCAGCAGCTCTGGTGCAGATGGTCTGTAACATCACATGAAAGAGGGCCTGATGTTTCGGGCCTCTCTCGGGTTTCAGGTCGCTGTACCATCGGCCTTTTGGACCTGCAGGAGACTGAACAGATCACGCTCCCTAATCTGATTAGCGCTGCCTTAATGTCGAACAAATTTCACCAGATCCGGCATCAAAGAGCCGCGGAGAAACGCCGCATTCCTCCAGAATTTACTGTCTCTGATTATGGGAGTGAAGAAAACAAAAAATCTGTCTATTTTACTCGTGTGTTTCGTTTACGTTCCTGTATGGCACCGAGCCCGGGGTCAGAGCACGGGGGCACACAGTACCACCCCCACCCCCACCCCCCTAAAGACCAGGCTCTAAGGCCCCGGGACTCGAACCGGTAACCTTTTGATCTACTGAGAGAGAAAGAGGGTTTGAGTTTACAAAACAAATCCAGATACTTTTTTTTTTTAAATGGAACGTTTGGTGTCAAGAAATCACAGCTTCTCTTTTCTTTTCTTTCTCTTTTTTCCTTAATTTTTTTTTCTTTATTTCTTGCTTTGCTGCTTTCTTTCTTTCCATGTTCAAATTTCAGCCTGTCTGTTTCTCTTTACTGTTTTCCCTTTTTTTTTTTTTTATTTCGATTTTCTTTTTTTATTCACTTTATTTGTGTTTGTTTTTGCTTTTTTTTTATTCCTTTCATACATTATTTTTTGGATTTTTCTGTTTTATTTTCTATCCATCTGACTTTCCTTTTTTCTTTTTTTATTCCTTGTTTTGTGTCACTTTATTTGTGTTTTTTTGCTTTTGTTTTTCTATTTTTGTTTTATATATATATATATATATATATATATGTGTGTGTGTGTGTTTTATATTTTTTTTCTTTCTTTACTTCCTTCTCTTTCTTGCTTTTATTTTTGATTGCTTTAGTTCTTTTTATTATTCTATATCTTTATATTTTGTTCATTCTTTTGTTATACTTTCCGTCCTTATTTCTTTATTTCTTTTCTTTTTCTTTTTCTTTCTTCATTTTTCTGTCTTTACTCCTTAATACTTTTCTTTGTTTATTTATTTCTGGCTCTTTTTTTGCTATTTTCTTTCTTTCCATGTTTAAATTTCAGCCTGTCTGTTTTCCCTTTTTTTATTCTTTTCTAACTTTCGAGTTTCTTTTTTTTATTCACTTTATTTGTGTTTGTTTGCTTTTGTTTTTCTGTTTCTGTTATTCATAAGTTTTTTTTTCTTCATCATTTCCTTCTGTTTCTCGCTTTCATTTTTTATTGCTTTAGTTTTTCTTTTTTATTATTCTATATCTTTATATTTTATTCATTTTTTGTCATTTGTTTCTTCCATATTTCATTTCTTCTTTTTCTTTCTTTCTTTCTTTCTTTCTTTCACCCTCCATTTTTCTCTTTACTCTGTTTTTTTTATTCCTTTCATATGTTATTTTTTTTTAATTTTTCTGAGTTTTTTTCTATCCTTCTTTTAATTTTTCTTTTTTTAACTCCATATTGTGTCTCACTTTTTCCATTTTTCTTTCCTTACTTATGTTTAATTGTGTTTGTTTTTCTATTTATGTTCTTTATATTTAATTATTTTCTCATTTTTTCCTACCATATTTCATTTCTTCTCTTTCTTTCTTTCTTTCTTTTTTTTTATAGCTTTAGCTTTTTTCCTTATATTTAATTTTTTTGTCATTCTTTTTTTCCATATTTACGTATCTCTTTTTCTTTCACTCATTATTTGTTCATAGATTTTGCTTTAGTTATTTTAATGTCACTTTCTATCCTTCTTTCATTTTTCCTTTTTATTCCATGGTTTCCTTCCTCAAAACTTTTATTTACCTTTTATTCCTTTATTTTTCTTTCCATGTCTTTATTCCTTTTGTTTTTTCTATTTCCATTCTTCTTAAATATTTGATTCCCTTGTCAGTTCTTTCTTTCTCTCGTTCCTACTTCCTCTTTCTTACTGAATTTTTGGATTTAGCTTTTTTCATTTCGTTTCCATCGTTTCTTTTTCGTACTTTTATCCCTCCTTCTTTTCCTTTCTTTGTTTTTCTTTCCCCTGGAGATCTGAGCTGGTGCTGGTATTTTGGGAACTGAGATGAATTCAAAGCTTTATTGTAATTTATTTAAGAGCCTGATGGCTTCCGTGGGTTTGTTTTTCTTGTAAACGTTTCATGACGTAAGAGAAAAAGAAAAGTTAAATAAAAAACGGAGCTGCCATGTCCACCGTAATCACCCCCAGCTCTCTTTCTCCCTGTGCTGTTCGGCTTCTGATTGTGAGTTCTGCACGTGTAATACACACTTCCTTAAGAGCATTGATGCATAAATACACACACACACACACACACACACACACACACGAACACACACACTGATCATCCATCTTCTTCTGACTGGTACAGGATCACAGCAGGATCTGATTTTACAGCTTCTGTTTTCCTTCTGAATTTGAGATGAGGAAACAAAACCAAAAAAAAGAGATAAAGAAAGAAAAAAACATTTTTTTGAAAGAATCCAAAGGACAAATAAAACATTTAATGACATCTTTTTCATTGTTTTATTTTTATTTCAGTTATCTCTTCCGTACCCTTCTAGTTTTAGTTTTTCTTTTTTAAATTCCAATTTCTCTTCTTTCTTTCTTTGTTCTTTCTTTGTTCTTTCTTTTTTCTTTCTCATTGCTTTAGTTTTTCGAAATATATATTTTTTTGTACTCTATTCTTTTTTTAATTTTTCTTTTTATACTTCCTTCCCTTTTTTTCTTTCAATTTCTTTCTGCCATTCATTCTGACTTTGCTTTCGTTGTTCTAATTTCCATTTCTGTTGCTCTAACCTTTTGTTTTTTAATTCCACGTCTTACATTATTACTTTCTTTATTATTGCTTCAGTTTTTCCGCTTCCTTTCGTTGTATTTAATTATGATTATTTTTTTCTGTACCTCCTTCTTTTTTCTTTTCTTTTTTTTAGTTTACATTTTTCCTTTCTTTATATGTTCTTCTTCTTGTTGTTGTTTTTTATACTCTAGCTTTTGTTTTATTTTTTTACCAAAAATAATACCAAAAAACACCCGGGACAGTTTAATTTTAAAAGTTTAATTAAAAAAAGAATCCAGAGGTAGCTGGAGAACAAAAATAACCCGAAATTTTCGAAAGTGTTCAATGGAAATTCTATGTTGTGATTGAACGTCAGTTATGAACATTTGGCTATCCATATTGTCATAAATATAGAGCCACCACTACAGGAATGCAAGGTTTTTTTTTAACTCTTACCTTTTTTCTCCTACAGCTTTTGATTTACCTGCACAAAACTCGCTCGTATAAACTTTAACTTTAACGTTCGTCAACTTTATTTATTTTTTTTATTGATTTATTTATTTTGAAACGGTCACTTTTTAGATTAAAAAAAAAAAAAGAAAAAGGCTCACACTTTTTCATGACTCGGTGACGTAACCCCCCCGCTGCATGTGGACTTTATTTACCAGTGATAAAAATCAAACTGGTTCCATTCGAACCCTTCGTTTGCTAATCTGTCACTGCCCCGGTTTTTGATTAAAGGAGCTCCTTCGTCCTGCCTAAAGTCCGCCGAATTCTCCGAGCATGAGGCAGAGCTCGTGCCTGTCACAATTCGGACGCTAGCGGATTGTTTTAAAGTATCAGCGAGTCGAGGGGTAATAATTAAAGACATGCGGTTTCAACGAACCACATTCATCAGGCTTCATCCAGACTTTGAAGCTTTAATGGAAAACAGCCTGGCTTACGTCTGCCTCGCCCGGTTTATTGTGTCTGGGCTAATTGCGGCGGGCTTTTGGCTCGGACCCCCGAGATACCCAGGAGGCAGTGGGGCGGGAAATCAGTGAGGAAGAGGAGGGATGATCAGGAGCTGTCATGGTGCAGGGAGCTACAGGGCTTTGACGCTAACGACTCTCAGAGCGTCTGTACCGGGATAAATAAATACTCCGCTGATTTAAGCCTGGAATTAGGAAAGGCCAGCGGAGCTTAACGTCCTGCTTAAATCAAACTTTAAACAACTGAATGAAATAATAAACAACAATAAGTAGTTTATTAGTCACAGAGATTTAACGTCTCGCCATCGTTAAAACTCGTTTAAATAGCACAAAAGTGTACAGAAATGTACCAAAAAAAAGGATCCTTTTGTCTGAGGGAGGGGAGGCCAGTTGGGGGATCATACCCCAACAGTGTACTCCGGGGGATATTTTCTCAAAAAGCAAGTAATAACACAGTTCAGTTATCAGTGTTAATGATATTAATGATAGAAATCTGTTTACATTTATGGTCATCACTCGGACTTGTTCCAATGTTTGTCCTTGTCCTGACTCTGACTTGCTTGCAAGTTTGTCGTGGTCTTCACTTGGACTTTTGATCTTGGTCTTGATCAGATGCTCCTCCCTGTTGGTCTTGGCTTCCCTGGTCATCCTTGGTCATCCTGGTCATCCGTTGCACTCCTAAAGCTGTTTGGGCTAAACTTGGACTTCCTCCCATGTTTGTTTTTGTCTTGACTTGAACTTCTTGGCGCTGACTTGGACTGGCTCTCGCTCTCGTGTTTGTCCTGGTCTTAGCTTGGGTCCACTCTTATTTTAATCTTGTTCTTTGTTTTGACTCAGACTTGCTTGACTGTTGGTCTTGGTCTAAACTTGGACTGGCTTTCCACTTGGTTTTGGTTTTACTTAGACTCACACTCTGTCTTGGCTTGGATTTGTTCGGCTTTTTCTCTTGATCTCTGCTTTAACTCACATCCCTGTTTGTTCTGGTCTAACTCGCTTGCTTCCCTCTTGGTCTTGGTTTTAATTATTTATTTTCTAATTTTCTATTTTCTCGGGATCGTTATGTAATGGGTCTTGGTCTTGGTCTTGACTCGGACTCGCTCCACTGTTGGTCTGTAGAACTACATACTTTACATATTCTAGAATCAGTAACTGTACATTACAGCTGTATATAATCGATATATAAACGTGTACAGTGTGTATAAATACCTTAAATATTATAGTTTGTTCATATTAACACTAAACTGTGGGATTAAAACAGCAAAATCGTCTGTTTAAGGAAGTCTTTTTGTTTCGTTTCGTCAGATTTTGCGAAAAGTGCTACCGCAGTGACATCTAGTGGTTGTCTCTGATATTACACCTAAAATTACACGCCCCAAACTGAAATGCAGGAACGGGTGTTTAAGTTGAAATATTTCAGGTGTGCAATAAAATGTAAGAACCACTGCAGGAGTTTTATTTTCGTGTTCTGTACGGTCCGAACATTTTTCGGATTAGTTTTTTTTTGGGGGTGTGTGGACTGGGACATGGGCAGGCAGGATTGATAAGGGTTCGTGTTTGGATGTTTTTAACGTCCTCAGTAAGAAGCATCAGATACATGACGATGTTAGAGGCTTAAAAATCGATCCAGGCGACTCTCCCCAGACGAAACGTTCACGTTTGGACCTTGGATTCCGTCCACTACATCTTCATCTGCGTCTTGTTGTCTCCTCGGCCACAAGTGGCTGTAATGGAGCACGAGGCATGCCAGTCCGGTCAGGTTAGCCGTCACGATGTAGAGCGTGACGGGTAAGAAGTAGTCCGTTATCTGGCTCCCGGGCTCGAACAGGAACAGGAGGACGGGGGAGGAGAAGTTCTGGAGCGTGCTGATCAGGTAGTACACGCTCATCGGCTTCATGGTGCGCTTTCCCTTCACGTTGAAGAAGGTGAAGATCAGGATGACCCCCACGACAGAGCGGTAGAGCTCCTCCAGGTACCTCGAGGAGCAGAAATCCGTGTTCACCACGTGAGCCCAGACGGTTCCCACGACCCAGATGAAGGGGAGCGCCAGGACGTAATAAGCGCTGAGGGTGATGAGCAGGGTGAAGCTCAGGATGCGGGCGGAGATGGTCAGGACTTTGTAGAACAGGTAGACGAGGGTACGGCTGCATGGCTTCTCGACCGTGTTTGGGAGGGACCTGCTTAAACAGCGCCAGTAATCCACGGTGCACAAGGATACGGTCAGAAAGGAGACGCTCATGCTGACACCTGCAAAAAAAAAACAGACCTTTACAACGTTTTGTGGAAGTAACGTCCTCCTTGTAACGTTTAGGGAGTTTTTCCTAGCCACTGTCGCCATAGGCTTGCTCCGTTTGGGACTGTGCTTCGATCATAGAAGATAACAGAAAATTTTAACTTCCTGAAGCCATTTAAGCTTTATTGTAAAACCTTTCACTTTGGTCGACGAACAAAGATCACTCCAGGAACGAGGTTACAAACGATCCCAGGGTAACTTCTAAGCAACTAAAGATCTCTCATTTTGCCGAAAGATCACTTGGTTATGTTTTCGAGACAGATGCGTCCAAAATCGAGTGGGTTTTCAGAGTCCTGACCTTAATCCAAGATCAATGTCGTGGACGGACTTCTTTGCAGTTTTGCATTTAGTTATCGATCCTAAAACAAGAAAGCCTGATGATGTTCTTCAAGCTCATATTGTTTGGAAAAACAGAGAAGGTTTTTAAGAGCGCACAAGCCACCGTAGCTTCATTACCCCCAGCGATCCCATAACGCCGTAAAGGCAAAACTTTACGTTAATATTGAGCGCGAGGACTCACACTGCAGCTTGGACGTTTGGTGCTGCTGCAGGATGATGTAGCTCTGGAGCAGGAGCTGAGGAACACTCTCCAAGAACGTCTCCATCAGACGGAGCATGCTCAGATCTGCCGCCATCCCGAACAGCTCTTTGTGATTGGTTGACCCGGAGTTTGAAGCCCACGCACTCTCAAAGCTTTTGTTCAGCAGATCGTAGTATCTACAGAGAAAGAGAAAGCGTGGTGAGATAAGAAGGTTCAGGAACTTAGGCCAGAACTTTTTTTATTGCTTGTTTCGCGGATCCGCCAACAATCATATTTGAAGAATACAAAAACAATTGTATTTCGCGGATCCGCCACTGTACTAATGGTTGAAATTTGCTTTTTCCGCCCTCTGGTGGAGAGCCAACGGTATTGTCCTGTACATCAAAATTTGTTTCCAGATTCATTCATTCATTCATTCATTCATTCATTCATTATCTTTTCCGCTTGTTCCACTTGGGGTCGCGGGCCAGCCGGTGCCCACCCGGCAACTCTGGGCGCAAGGGCAGGAACAACTCCAGATGGGGCGCCAATCCATCGTAGGGCACACACACACACACATGCACTCACACATTCATACACTAAGGGACACTTTATAGACACCAATTAACCTAACGTGCATGTCTTTGGACTGTGGGAGGAAACCGGAGTACCCGGAGTAAACCCACGCAGGCACGGGGAGGACATGCAGACTCCTCACAGAAAGGTCCCAATTCACTCCACGCTGGGAAAAAAACAAGGGTCCGGACCCGACCCCGACCCCGAATCCGTACCGTCATAGAACCTCGCTTTTGGACTTGTTCCTCATAACGGTCTGTATGTTATCTGTCATCCTGATCCGTCTGAGCACGACCCCTGTTTCCATGCTGACGGTCCATCCTGGATGCCTCCGAACCCAGAGCAGTGGGCGGAGCTTATGGGCGTGGTTTTCACTGCTATGCAGATGATACACAGCTGTACATATCAGTTGATCCAACTGATAACCTTACGATCAGCAAAGTTTTATTGTTTAGTTAACATCTAGGCCACCCATGGAGGACGGGTCCCCCGTTGAGTCTTGGTTCCTCCCAAGGTTTCTTCCTACCATTTTAGGGAGTTTTTCCTTGCCACAATGCTCCATTGTAAAAGGCACTATATAAATAAACTTGAATTGAATTGAATAACACGAGGCTTGTTTTTTGTACAGTAAAGTTTTAAGTGGTATTTGTGAATGTAGCTCTGGATTCTAGAGCTTGATAAAGGTTGGATAAACTAATCCCGTAACCATGTGCTCCTATCAGATATTGATCAATGACGGTCCTGAGGGAGCGGAAAGAGATCACCCCTGTTCAGTTCACTTTTTAGGACTGAAATGCACCTGCTCTGTGATAGTCTCAGAGTTCTGTTTAAAGCGCAGAGAGCATCATGAAGACCAAGGAACTCACCAGGCAGGTCCGAGATACTGCTGTGGAGAAATATCAAGCTAGATTTGGATACAAAAAGATTTCTCAAGCTTTAAACATCTTCAGGAGCACTTTTGCACACGGTCATATTGAAATGGAAGGAGTATCAGACCACTGCAAGTTTACCTAGACCCGGCCGTCCCTCTAAACTTTTAGCTCAAACGAGGAGAAGACTGATCAGAGATGCAGCCAAGAGGCCCATGATCAATCTGGATGAACTGCAGAGATCTACAGCTGAGTTGGGAGACTGATAGGACAACAATCAGTCATACACTGCACAAATCTGGCCTTGATAGAAGAGTGGCAAGAAGAAAGCCATTTCTCAAAGATATCCATAAAAAGTATCGTTTAAAGTTTAACACAATCCACCTGGGAGACACACCAAACATGTGAAAAAAGGTGCTGTGGTCGGATGATACCAAAATCGAACTTTTTGGCCACAATGCTAAATGTTATGTTTGGCGTAAAAGCAACAGAGCTCATCACCCTGAACACACCATCCCCACTGTCAAACATGGTGGTGGCAGCATCATGGTTTGGGCCTGCTTTTCTTCAGCAGGGACAGGGAAGATGGTAAAAATTGATGGGAAGATGGATGGAGCCAAATACAGGACCATTCTGAAAGAAACCCTGTTGGAGTCTGCAAAAGACCTGAGACTGGGACGGAGATTTATCTTCCAACAAGACAATGATTCAAAACATAAAGCAAAATCTACAATGGAATGGTTCACAAATAAACGTATCCAGGTGTTAGAATGGCCAAGTCAAAGTCCAGACCTGAATCCAATTGAGAATCTTTGGAAAGAGCTGAAAACTGCTGTTCACAAACGCCCTCCATTCAACCTCACTGTGCTTGAGCTGTTTGGCAAGAAAGAATGGGCAAAAATTTCAGTCTCTCAATGTGCAAAACTAATAGAGACATACCCCAAGCAACTTGCAGCTGTAATCTTAGCAAAAGGTGGTGCTACAAAGTATTAACGCAAGGAATTAACGCATACCCAATTTTTCAGTTTTTTATTTGTTAAAAAAGTTTAAAATATCCAATAAATTTTGTTCCACTTCACGATTCTGTCCCACTTGTCGTTGATTCTTCACCAAAAAATTGATATCTTTATGTTTGAAACCTGAAATGTGGCAAATAATTAAAAAGTTCAAGGGAGATGAATACTTTCGCAAGCTACAGTACAGAAGAATACTGACCCAAAACAAACAAATATCATAGCTTTACAACAAAGACCAAAGCAAATTGGCGTACCTCCATAGTCACCTAAACTAAGCTCCATAAAGCAATTATGGGGCACTTGAAGACAGATAAAGGCAGACGTTAAGTAAAACAAGATAATAAAACATAAAATAATTCTGGAATAACATGTGGATAACCAGTATAATGCCTGATCAAGTGCATGCTGTCATTTCAGCAATAGGGGAACATACCATATACTAATATATTCTGGAATTATTATTTTTGGTGAAAACTGTTGTATCAAATGCAATAATTTCAAAATAGAAAGCGATCTCAGATTTCTAAACCCCCACAGTATACACCTCCCTACAAAAGAATTGGAACAGTGGGACCAATACTTATTTTTTTTTTGCTGTAGACTGAAAACATTTGGGTTTGACATATGAGACACTGTGAGACACTGTAAGACAAAATCAACATTTAAGCTTTTATTTCCAGGTAATAACATCTGGATCTAATATACAGTTCAGAAGGTAGCACTTTTTCCTCTGAACTCACCCACTGTTGTGTCTGATCAACTCAGTCCAGCACAATTCACACTAACACCAGGCCATTCCACAACAGAGTAAAGAGGACTACAAACTGAAGGACTGCAGTCTGTAATTGTACACAAAGTGCATTTATATGGTAAGTGGAACTAATAAAATTGTCAATTAATGTAGAAACAATGAGGTTTATCTAATAAAGTAAATGACAAGTGTACAAAATATGGTTCAACTGTGGAACTTGATCTTTGTTTATGTATCCAATAATTATTACATAGCCATACTAGAGTTAGAATTTTGGGCCAGATGCCTCATAGGGAAGCACGGTTGGCTTGGTAGTTACAGAGAGTCCTGTTCAGGTATACCTCTGCATGAACAAGTGAATTCTGACTTAGGCTCCAAAAGTGTGACCCTGATCAGGACAAGAAGGGGTACAATGGGATACTTGGCTTTGCTTTCGTCTCGTTTAGGATTAAAATCCTGGGTTTGGCCAAATACTAAAGGTCTTCTATTTATAAGGCAACCTTCTGATAGTACCATCCATCCAACTATCCAGTACAAGAATGGGGGATTAGAATAGGGGATGAATGGTAATTTCAGTAACTTTGAGGCATGGTTGTTTGCTCTAGATGGGCTGGTCTTAGTATTTAAAAAACTGCTAACTGCTAAGTGGGATTTTCATGTACAGTCATCTGGACATTTTCTCTTGAAAAAAAATGTTGACAAAAAAGCTGACACAAAGGCAAAGTAACTTAAATAATTACTTATTACACTCGTAACCAAAGTATGTAGAATACTGTCTCTGAATGTACCAGAGATGTACCAGAGAAAAAACTGAAATTCACATCATGGATTTACAGCCGACAAATCTACATCAATGGTGCTATCATGTCAATATGGGCCTAGCACCTTGCTGAATATACGATGAAGAATTAAGGCAATTCTGAGGGCAAAAGTGGTCCAATGCAGTACCAGCAAGGTGTAACTAAAGGAATGATTGTGTGTAAATATATTAAGTTATTTTACCATTATGTCTGATATTGCATGCATCTCATGTTAACTCATAAAATCTCAGTCCATATTTGAATCGAAATTACTATTTCATGATTATGTAGCGGCAGCTCAGTGGCTCGGTGTGTGTGTCCTTTTTGTGTGGAGTCTGCATGTCCTCCCTGTATCTGCGTGGGTTTACTCTGGGTACTCCAGATTTTCTCCCACAGTCCAAAGACATGCGTGTTAGGTTAATTGGTATCTCTAAGTGGGCCTTTGTGTGTTACTGTGTGTGTGCTCTACAATGGATTGGCGCCCCATTTAGGGTTGTTCTTGCACTTACGCCCAGAATTGCCAAGTGGTCACCAGCTGGCCTGCGACCCCGTATGGATTAAGCAGAAGATAATGAATGAATGAATGCATACATTAAATAAATAATTACATATAAACATGGATATTTACAGGGTGAGTCAAAAGACACAGGACACGTTGCGTGGACTTTTTGCAAAGTCTTGCAAAACCATCGTTGAGGTTTCTTCGTTGGTAGTGGTCTTCGGACAACCACTATGTGGTGTGTCAGCCACAGTCCCGATTTCTCAAAATTCGACCATTAGGCATGTAACAGTGCTGTGTGAAATTGGTGGTTTTTCTGGGTGTCGGTTGTTGAAGTCTGTGGCTATGATATGAAGGCTGTGTTCCACAAACACCAAAATAGTCAATTCCTTCTTCAGTTACCTGGGACAAACAGCAAAAGTTTTGAACTTTCTGTGTTGATAACTTTTGAACCACAAGAGATATTGCAAATCGGTTTGCAGCTATCGATTTCTGAGACAATTCTGGTCTTTGTTGACATGCTATGCTATACATGACCACCTTCCCATTGGAACAACTTGCCCTTGATGAAGTATGGCGGCTTGTATGATGACAAACATTCAGATATGTAATTTTCACTTTTGATAAAAAAGTCCTGTCTCTTTTGACTCGCCCTGTATATTGTGATGATTTTCTTAAAAATCTTACAGTCATTTTGGGTTCAATATAATCTGTGAAGTTCCAACATTTCAAATGAATGTATTATATTAAGGGAATATCTACAAACCTTTGACATCTTGTCAGTACAAAATTGAACTTATCAGTACAGAAGTGAACATACCAAATACTAATCAAACAAATATTCAATAGCGTGCCATGCAGCTTAAACAAGAAAAAGAGTTCTTATACCTCTTTTATACAGAGGTGCTTAACAATCTGACTGCTGAGTTCAACTTTTAAATGAACATGTCTATAGGCATTTTGGCAAATGTAGGCATTTTCAAAGTAATGCAGCACTTTCCAAATCGTGTGGGTGACCGCCACGCTGCTTCCCTTTCATTTTTGGGCGCCACTTGCACCTGTTAACCATATTTGATTCTTGGAATTAGGTAGATAACATATCTCTTTTTTTGGGATGACGTAAAAGCTGGAGCGCAGCGGTGGCGGCGGTGGCGCGCCGCGTAAACGTCAGAGCAAGATGATCGCGGCGGACGTGGAGGGGGAAGAGGCTCCTACCCCGTGCAGACGCGGAAGCGCCGGATCCTGTCCCTGCGCTTCCAGACAGAAAACCCGAACCGGGAGCCAGCGGTCCGAGCGATTGGTGGCGGCTCTGACGGAGTCCGAAGAGCGAGGAGAACATGTTGCTGCGCCCGCGTTTGCCTTTTCTTCTTATTCCTCTTTCTCGTCGGGCCTTCGAGAATGCGCGCAGTAATAATCTTACTAATCATCCCCATAATAAACCCGTCGCGCGCCACGCGGATTAACTGATCATCGCGGATCATCGCGGAGGGAAGCCGCCGTTCAGTGTGTGTGTAAAACGTGAGGAGGGTCACGTCAAATGAGCATAGTGGCAGAAAAGAAGCCGTCGGTGCTGCGCTTGCCCGAAATATGACCAGCGGCGCCCGCAAGCCTCGGCACAGAGATGAAGGCTTAACGCACCGGCTTACACAGCGGGAAAACGAGCAGCAACCCGCCGAGTCCGAGCGGGCGCAGCGATGGCGGCTCTCCTTGGCGTCGCTGGTCGTGTTCGCTGCGCTGCTCTCTGACCGGCCGCGCTTCTGCGCCGAGGCCAAACTCACAAAGAGCCGCGAAGAGGACGCCATTTCCCTGGGGAACTCTACGTGGAGACCGGAAACGTGTCGCTCGAACGGCGCGTCCAGGACCTGCTTCACGCTCTCAGACTCGGAGCGCTTGTGCGCGGCCCTGTCCGCGCCTGAGCTGAAACCAAGCGACCTGTATCTGTCCTTCTGCAACGCGTACTCGCTCATGGATTTGCTGTACGGCTCGTCCAGCCCGGACGAGCTGAACTGCAGTGTGGACGCTTTAGCCAGCGGCGACCTGTCCCAGTGCAGTCTGTGCGTGCAGGCGTACCAGCGCTACGATCTGCACGCCCAGGAGAAATACGAGGAGTTCGAGAGCATGGCCGAACGCTACGAGACGGACACGTACTCGGTCAGGACCTGCATGGATCAATGTAAGGTAGGGACGTGCATCCAGGTACTCAGATTTCCCTCTAGTTGTTCGACCAGTCGTCTTGGTAACTGACGACTGTTGCATCAGTCAACAGGCATTCCTGACACACTGTATTGTGATGTAACCTTTTGGAATGCCATTGAGATCCTGATTCGTTAAAATCAGGGCAGCCTGTTGCATTAACATGATGATTAAAGCAGAAGGATCTGCTCTAATGCATCAGGTGGCTCTCCAAGTTAACTGTGTCAGCACATGATTTACTTTGTGTGTGTATAGTCCTGCGCTGGTCCTCTTTCAGCCTGTGTGGAGTGTGTTTTTTTTAAACAAGCCCCGTGTTTGCTCACTGCCATCTCACTCCACTGAGTACCTTTCAATAACACTAACTGGAGCGCCGGTGCTTTCCCAGGGCTAATCTGCGGATTCTCTCCATTCACATTTGCCCTTTGTTTGCACATCACTTACTTCACACACACCTCTTAACCACCCATAAAACCTTAAGATTAAATGGCCAGCTAACATTGTCATCGCAAATGGATTGCTCTTGAGTACGAGAACAACAGATGGCTGGGCTTGTAGATCTTGAGCTTATAAGAAGGAAGGTCCAGACCTATTTTATAGGTTTAATTAATAGTCAAACATTTACCAAGAGGTCCTGTGTGAATGAAGTAGATAAACAGGGTGAGCAATGTAGCAAAAAAACATTGACATACTTAAATATGTTATTCCACTGTTATTCCATTATCTGGCCATTTGCAGCAGAGTTGTGAGATGGGCCCTCAGACTTTAAATGGATGGAGATCTGGGAAATCAGTAGGCCAAATCAACACTTTGAACTTTTTTTTCACTATACAGCAGAAAGAGACTATTGCTATATGGTATACTTTTGCCATGGATGCTTGTTCTTTGTTCTTAGGGCATTCTTTATTTCAAGTATCTACATGAATGCCAGGATTCTAGGTTTCCCAGAAGAGCATTGCCTAGGCCATCACAATATGTTATTCCCACCACCTGTGGTTTTAATATTATGGCTGTTTGGTGTATATAACCGACACCTAACGATACTTATTATTATGGATACAGCATCTTGGATAATAATTACTGTTGACATAATTTGGTTATATCAACCAGCTTGTATTACTGGATCAGCTGGTAAATGGTGATTTATATTCTACAGTGTGAGCAAATTGACGTGCTGTCCATGGTACTGAAATTTCACAGTTCTCAATAAGTTCATGTGAAGTATCAAACCTGCTTTTTTATATAGGCAGGTCAGGCCATTTTTATTAGATAAACTAATGTAGCCATAGGCCTATGTAGTGTAGATGCATGTAATGCAGTGTAAACATTTAATCAGTGTTTGCTATCACCTTGTGAATTAAGCCTTCATTAGCCTACAGACAGCTTAGCCTACGCTAATTGTAGGCTATCAACCTGGTTCCAGTATCAGTGTTGCCTCCTCATTAGAAAAAATGGGTCTTTGATTTTGTTTATGTGTTTATGCCTACATTAGTAGACTAATTGAGAAGCCGTTACATCTGATACTATAGTCAGCACTGGTGGTAAAGAAAGCTAAAATGTTTATTAAAAACATGTTGGTTGTTAATCAGATTAATCTTAACTTTAAACAAGTATTTAAACAAACTTAAACATGATTAAAAGACAGAGCTTAATTTGCCAGTGATGGGGTTCCAGATTCCAGGTTGCGGGTTTCAGATGTTGCATGTTTGATGTTGTGGACAAAATAAAATTGAAAATACACTTTACAGTGCTGTCCATCATATGACGTTACCCTATACAGTACTGTACTAAACTTTAATTACTATATATACTTAATATCAGATAACTGTGTTAATGTCTTATGTCTGTTAATTGCTTTACTATATATAATTATTGGGAATTTTCACAAATAAACAAAAGTGTGTTTACCATGTGTATTTTAGTTCAGGCTTTGGACACGATGACATTAGGTATGCTGCATACATTGTATCGTTTCACTCATGCGTGCATTCACTGATGCATTTACATATTTTTGTTTACCATAATTCAATGTAGTACTTCAATACTTTACTGAAGGTAACTGAAGATATCTTTTTTTCAAGGTAAGAAAAACCTTAAAAGGCTAGTGACAATGGCCATTATCATCAACAACACTTCACTATATGGCATCCATACATAAAGAAATATCTTCTGCATAATCCACACGGGGTTGCTGGCCAGCTGGTGCCCACTCGGCAACTAGGGTGCCAATCTATTGTAGTGCACCCCAAACACACACCACACACACACACACACACACACACGCACAAAATAGAGGCACCAATTAACCTAACATGCATGTCTTTGGACTGTGGGAAGAAACCGGAGTACCCGGACTAAACCCATGCAGACATGGGGAGGACATGCAGATTCCACACAGAAAGGACCCAGGGCATACCTTGCTGTGTGGTAGTAGTGCTACCCACCTAGCCACCGTGCTGCCAACACTGTATAGCATGCGCCACATTATAACTGAATTATACAAAATGTGTAGAAATGCACACTGTACTGTAGGGTTTCAGTTAATAGTACAACACAAACCATATCACCGCAAGCTGCTTCATCATGTCAGTGACTGGATGATTTAAAGCCATTTAGTAAAATACCTGACTTTCCCTTTTAATATTTTGCTTGTATTAGAAGCTCATTTTGATGTAATCCAGTTGTTAGTGCCAAAGTCACAGACGGAGTTTCAATTTCACAACGACTGCAGGGAACATTTAGTTTAATAACTGAACTACCTTAGTAGTTAACATTCCATTTTGAAAAAAAATTTGGTCATATAGATGTTTGATTATAAAGAAGCCAGACAACACAAATGCAATTATGGAAAGTGAAATTGGTTGCATTCTCTAAAAAAGTACACCACATTTGTTGTTCACATTCACTCTGTGAATTTAATCTGAATGATCGTCCATGTTGTTCATAATTTTATTTATTGCCTGCCTGCAACACATTCAAAAAAGGGGTGATTTCGATCTTGTAAAGAGTTATAAAAACTAAATAATAATGTTATTTCAAACAGGTGATGTAAATGGGTATTATAATCATGTTTTGGAACAAAACCAAATTGAATTTAATTGTCTGCTTTTACACCCACTATTTTTGTAGGCCTGCATGCTTAATAACAGTGTAATCATGTCTACACACAACTATGATAAACAACATCAATTTACTGAATCGATTTCACACAACTAATAAAGTACAAATCTAACACGACTGAACAGTCATCAATCTTACCGGCCATGTTTGATTATCAGCTAATACTGATCATTAACAAAATGCAAAAACTCATACAAATGGCTTAAAATATACAAAAATAAAAATGTAAAGTATGACAAAAACTAATTCTGATAGCATACATACTGTTACAGCTCCAAGTTAGAAGTTCAAACGTTTTTTGTTTTGTTGAACCAATTACGGCTCAACGATTGCATTTAATGCTTTATTTTATTTACACTTAGTTGCCTTAAGCCAGTACACTCAGTTCACATACTGCTTGCTGTGAATATCTATGGAAAACTATGGAAAATGACTGTTTCCCCCCCATAATTGTGATAACTTCAATAAATTGTGATTATATTAAATAACTGTGATTAGACAATTATGTAATAATAGTGATAGCCCTACTTGGTGCACAATTCTTTGCAGGGCAGATGCACTCACTCACTCAATAACTAATGGACATTTTAGTGAGACTAGGTGACCTACTGCAACTGTATTGAATGTGGGGCGAAATGAGGTTACCCAGAGGCACCCACCCCACACACACACACACAGCAAGAGCATGCAAACTCCACACAGAGTCCGGAGCTAGAATCAAACTGGGCATCTCTGGTGCCGTTGGGCACTAACCACTGTGCCTACTGTACCGCCTACAATTTAAAAGATACATTTAATTAGATAGGTGCCTGTGCAGCATTAATACGATGCATCTATGTAAATATTATTCAAGTTTTTAAAAATATGCAGGGTAAAATGGAGGCATCCAGCATTTTTAACACAAAATGATGTTCTTCTTGAAGTTTGCTTGATAAGCCTTTAAGGACATTTTGTTCAGCTTGTAAAGATGAAGTTACTGTACACACATTTATTTTAGAAACAAAATGAAAATGAAATATCTGAATATCCCAGCAAGTAATGGGTGAGTGGGTATATCTTTTAGGCCATGTCCGGAACATTGGCCACCATTTTGAAAGTTGACATATTGGATTAAGGACTAGTTTTTCAAAGAAGACTAGAATTGAGAATTAGAAATCAAATCCTGCAATCAGATTAGCAATATCTCTTGTGGTTCAAATGGTACCAGCACGGAAATCTCAAAACTTTTGTTGTTTGTCACAGGTATCTGAGTTGACAATTCTGACAAACTTAAACAAACCACAAGCAGAAAGACAGCCAATTTTGTTGGATCCACCATAGCCAAATGTGTGGACTGTGGATGATAAGCTAGTGATTGTCCACAAGAAAAGCGCTACCGATCAAAAAACCTCAACAATGCATTTGGTAGCTTTTGCAAAAAGTCCACGACAGAGCATGCAATGTGTCCTGTGGCTTTTGACTCACCCTGTACTAGTTGACTTTCTGAATTAACCTATGGTACTTGTATAACGTATTGAGGGGAATATATATCTCTAAGAAAAATATAAGGAGACTACAAAGCACTGGGCAATGGCATCTGCAACATGCTGTAAAATATATATAATTTAGGGAAGACTACTCGGTTGAAGCACAACCCCATATTTAAGGTGTGATGAACTGTATGTTATGACACAATCCTCCTATAATCAGCTTTCAGTTTTTCTTAATCAGCTTATGACTAAATGAAAAAAAAACAAAACCCAACAACACACAGACGAATTCAAGCATGAGATAAGGGGTGTGCAACTTACAAAACATAATATCTGATATTTTATAACAATAATTAGAAGATACTTTGTCAGTTTATATCTTGGTTCTTACGTATTCAAAAGATTTTATCAAGATTTTATTGTAGATGACACACATTGCACATCCCTACAAAACTGAAATAATGGTGCAGATCGGTGATACTGCATACAACAAATATGGATTGGGGTTGGGAGAATAGCAGGAAAAAAGTTGGTTGTGAAGTTTAGTAAGCCAACTATTTAAATACAGCCTTGCAAATTATTTTATTATAGGGCATTTGAAATTATATTGTCTTGCTACAAAAAAACTAAGTTAACTATAATTCATAGGATGCAATTATTTGATGATGAAATTGTGAATACATTCATTTTCCATTCACCTTATGAAAGCATTTTGAATGAATGTGAGTAGAGTCTGATAAAGATGACGGTAGAGCTTCTGCCTAGCAGCCAGTCACAGTTATGATTGAACAGAGGACCTAGAAAGAGAGAGAAAGTGAGATGGAGAAAGAATGTGTAATCACTGTGACAGCCAGATCTGCCCTCAGGTTGATTTAATCTGCCTTTGTCTGTGCACCATGACTAGCCAGTGGCACAATCTGTAGTGCTCATGAGTGTGCGTGTTTGTGTATTTGTTTGTGATTGTTTGGGTTGGCATGGGGGTTAAAAATAGGGAAGAGATGTGAAAGGGCACATCAGCAGGTGGGCTGCTTAGAAGGGAAACTGGGTATTGGGCAGAGGATACAGCTAGACATGTTTTCTCTCAATAGTGTTCAATTCTTAGCTTATAATTAGCAGAAGCCTGACGAGACCCGTATTTTCCCAGACTGCCCTGTTGCATACTCTCTGAAAGAGTCTTGGGATTAAAAATAATTAACTGGAAAAATGACCATGACAGTATTTTTGTATGGTCACCTATACACTGATTTAAATATGCAAATACAGAGACTTTGATTGAAGTGTTCCTGCAGTGATTAGCAAGTTTCAGCTTTGTACAATTTTTTAACATGAACTGATGCAATAAGCAGCTTTTTATTTCCTAAACAACCATATTGGAATTCCATGGTGATTGTGTTTCAAAATGGTTGATCTGCAGAAAAAAACTGAAGACAAAAACTAAGGATTTTGGTCTAAGGAAAACTAAGGAAAGACACTAAGGCAAAATATTTCATTTTAAAATATCCACAAATGTTTGTGAGCAGTATATATAGTAAAGTGTCATGCCTGGCGACTGCGCAGGCGTGCCTTAATTGTGCATACCTGTCCTGGATCCGTGAGAACTACCTATAGGCATCGCCTGCGTTCATGCGGTGCAAAGTTTTCTCTGTTCTACATTTTGATTTGGACTTTGTTTCGTGTTTGACACAGGTGAGGATAATTTTTTCTACCGTCCTTTCCAGATATCTAGCTTTGGATCCTACCTGCCTGTCATCTTGTTGGGTTTTAGTGCTGCTTTACTTTCTATTTTTTCTGTTACAATAAACCTGGTTTTTCTTGCACGTCGCGTCTGCCTCTGCCTTACTACGCAGAGCATCGCATAAACACAGGCGAAGCCTATAGGTAGTCCTCGCTGATCCTCGACAGGTGTGCACAATCAAGGCAAGCCAGGTGTGTCAAACAGGATGCTATTATGTTTACATTTGTTTGACAGAAGCCAAAAATGCATTGATAGACTATATTATAAAAAACACGGAAGATCAGCAAGATGAAACAGTGATTCATCATTCAGCGAGTGAATGTATACCAGATGATATACTTATAGGTAAGAGAGAGTATATAGATGGGGGAGGAGGGTATTGGTTACTCTAAACGCATGAATAGTGTGCTATAATATATTGAATATATATAGGGGGGACGTCTGAAGTTAAAATACATGTTATTGTTTCCCATTATAATCTTCTAGTCTTATTTCAAAATGCCATGGGACTTTTTTGTACTTTGAAACATTATAATTTAAATCAAAAACATTTTCAACCACAGACTACACTAACTCCATTTAAAAAACTTAAGCTTTGAATCCTTGTCTCTGCTCTAACCTGATAATGACAAGAGTGGCTGAATCATCATCATGGTTACATTTCACTTTACACTTCATGACTGTATTCATACCTGAAATAATTTGGAGAAAATAGAGTAAGTGTAAATGCCTCAATTATGACTACATTTACAGAATTGTTTTCTGAAATTACCCTACTTCAGTCTTTTACTGTAGAAATGTCAATGCCGTTTCAACCTTTGTCATGTTGCAAGCAATTTTTATTGTGTTGTCTAAACATGCAGGACGGAGTTCAATTCAATTCAATTTTATTTATATAACGCTTTTTACAATGATGCATAGTCTCAAAGCAGCTTTACAATATTACATCATCTTTAAAGGCCAATTCCAAGTTGCGCAAGGCTAGGGCGACAGTGGAAAGGCAAAACTCCTCAGTGTTTAGATTTTTAATATAATGCACATTGACACTTAACACTAAGCTATAAGAGTTCATTTTAGAGTACATTTAACTCTGTCGGCTTCGTACAGGTTACTCACCTATTAAGGAAAACCCAAGTTGCAGATGTTTTGAAAATGCTGAGGCTTGCTCAGTTTGGGCATGGAATAATAGAAAATTGTATAGCTTATTTAATACAAAGCTCTGTTCTAAAAAGCGCTATAGACATAAATCTGACATTGGCTTTGGTTCAAACTCAGCGGCTAAGGCACCAGGCCTGTAAAGCACATAGTTATGAATTCAAATGTAAGCTTCCACAGACTGCCAATTTCATACACTTGAGCAAAGAATTTGAGTTCAGTCAGTTTAGCTGAATTGCTGAGGTTCTCTGTGAACTGCTGTACATATAAATGCTAAAAAGATGAGACTTGGCTAGTCATTCGACAGGTGTTCCCCCAAACATATTTCTTCATATTCCCCTGTTGATATAGAAGTCAAGGAAGGGGGAGGGGGGCGCACAGTCTTTCACAGACAGACAGAGGACTGCTGCAGTGAGAACAAGCATGAGAAGAGAGGCACGCAATGCTTGGCATATTCATCCACATCTTTACTGGAACTTCCAATGGTCAACTTGCACTGCTATTGCGGAAGAAAAGTAATATTTGGAGCTTTGCTCTCTTATACACAGCCAATGATGTTTGCCAAGTGCCTGACTTGGCCAGAGGCACCACTGAGACTTAAACTCAGGTTGGTGATTTGCTAGCAGATTTGACTGCTGCAATGTTAGAGTGCCTTTGAGAGATGTTTTTGTCCTAGGCAAATTCACTCCTGTTAATGGCATTGTTCCAGAGTCTGAGCAACAATGCAAGCCGTGGGAACTTACAGCCATCTGATCAATATAACAAGCCATTTACTACAAAGTAACCAGAACCCGCATAAATATAAAATTGCTTCCCCACTAGGTAGCTACAAATAAATCGCCTGCCTTTTATCAAGCAAAATGTTAACACACCTGGTAGAAATGCAAAACCTTGCTCTTGCTAATTTGAGAGTCTCATTACAGTCTTGATCTGTAACTATCATTCTGAGATCAAAGCAAACACCTTATCGAAAGAACCTGTGATATTCTCACAAAAAGTAAAAGCTTTAATGCACAGAATTTTTCAATGCTTGAAGTCATTACCTTATTTGGTTAGATTTGATACTTAGACTCAGCAGTAAAAGCCTCGGGCTCATCAAACACGCCGGGATGGAGCTATTATGAGACAGAGACACTGTATAATTCAAACAGAACCAGCTATGCCACATTAATCCAAACAAGGCTTCAGACTGTTGGACTGTTCGGTATTAGGTAGAGACTGAAAGGTTGCAGAGATTGAAACCATGCTGACAGGACTGTGGTTAAGGCACTGGACTCTGGACCTGAAGGTTCTGGGTTCAAATCCCACCTCTGCCAAGCTGCCACAGTTGGGTCCTTAAGCAAGGCCCTTAACCCAGGATTGCTTGAATTGTAAGAATATCTCAGTTGTAAGTTGCTCTGGATAAGGGCGTCTGCTAAATGCTATAGATGTAAATGTAAATGATATTGATCTGGTCAGTTGAGTAGTAGTGAGGGTTGCTAATCTGTTTCAGATGCTTTTGATGTTAATGAAACTAACATGTGCACTAGTGGAGCAACAATGAGGCAAAACTCAAAACAGGAATGGTTTATATAGGTGGACGCCATGGACATTTTGTCCCTCTTCATATTTTCTGGGTGATTTTTACTAGTTTTGGAGTTGGCTACGGTAGGCATCACTACTAGTACCACAATGCACAATGCACAGTTTGCGCCATTGGCAGAAGGTTTACTGTGTCTCCCAGCACAGTTTTAGGAGAATGAAGGAGATTCCAAAAGACAGGTGGTTACAATAGGAAAGCTGGATAAGGCCATAGAAGGTCCTTAACCCCTTATTAGGACCGGTATCTGCTCCTTTGTGCAAGCGATGTCTGGTGATGCCTATATAATGTTATGCTGCCTACAACATCATTCAGCTTGACCGCTTTTGGTGGTGGGTCAGTAGACCATTGGTTCAGTAGAATATGGGGAGACATATACCTGAAAGGACGCACAGACCTTTACAGGCTCTCTGAGTGACAATGGGTATCGGGATTAAATCCTTGCACCCACTGTCAAACCCTACACTGGTGCAGTGGGTCCTAGGTTTGTTCTGGTGCACAACAATGCCCGGCCTCATGTGGAGAGTATGCAGACAGTTCTGGAGGATGAAGCAGTTGATACCATTGACAACCGCCAGGCTTGCCTTACCCAGTCTTTTAAACTGCAAAAATCAGGAAAAAATCAGAACTAAATAAAAAATTTGAAATAAGATATAGGCTAGTTTAAAATAATTACACTTAAGTGGTATGCAGTATGTGGCAGCTTCATGGGGATGCCAAGTTTACCCTTCAAATTTACCTGGAATGGTCTTTTTGGAAGGATAACAGCCAATAGATCAAATCCTTGGTGGAGATGCTTAAATTGTGGTAAGGGGTGTAGGTATATAGTGAGCCTCCTTGTGATAAAAGAAGAAGACCAAAATATGAATAGCTTGTTAAATCCCAGGTTTTCTGAAATACGCAGTCCAAATAGTAAATAAATAAATTAAATGGCCATAGCAGTAGCTGAATGAATGATAAATGAATGCTTCATAGTCATTGTCTGCCATGGAGCTTTGTCAGGCTAAGTAATTAAATTAACAGGCCATGAGTGGGAATGCTATACATTTTTTCTCATATGTATAGACCTTTATAATTATTTTAATTATACATAAACATTGATTTATGACTGTAGATTTTGGTGCTAACCTTTAAGAATATTAAACATGCCAAGAGAACTAAATAATATTTTACAAAACAACTGGAGACGTGACACAAAACAGAATCTTTTTAGGTTAATTATGAAAACACAATAAAGAAATTAGGTTTATGTTTGGGTGAACCAGAGAGGCACCTGACTACATATATACAGTCCTTAAATGTGGTAAAAATCTTTTCAAGATACGATCCAGACACAAGAAGCATGAATGTCAAAAGGATAAACCAGTATAATATGATTTGCCAGATCATTGTTGTTGGTATGTTGCTAACACAACCTACAAATAAACCATTTGCTCTAAAATCTGTTTATATGCAGTGACAAGATTTACATTTGTTGCCAGACTTGCAACAACACCTCCCATGTGAACATGGTTAAATAACTTGAACTTGTAAAAAGAAACAAGCTGTTGGAACAGGTGACTGCGGGATTCAGGGATTGTTCCAGAGAGAGTTTGTTGATTGGAAGCTTTGTTATGATGAAGAAAAAAAAAACGTGAATTGGTACAATGCTGACAAAAGGAGGTCAAAGAGACACATATCTACACATCAGTCAAAATTGTTGTGTAATTGGAGTATTAGTAGTAATCATAATAATAGTAGTAGTCACAGGAAGAACACAATGATATATGGTGCCTTTATTGTGCATTTGTGCAAGACAGGGAGCTGGTAAAGTGATGATTTCTGTCCAATAAAGAAGCCATTTACATGCATTCTACCCTCCAAATAAGGAGAAATAAGCCTGATATTACCTTTGCTTCTATTAAAGGTAGACATTCTGATTGGCTGGGGTCCTGTATGAAAAGGTGGGCTGACTTAGTTCTCCTCCTTCATCATTAACACAGAGCAGCAGCTTTGCTAACCCAATGAGGAGGTGGAGCTGCATGCCGAGGCGGAGGCTTGGGTCAGGTCTCTATGGCAGCATTAAAATGCGAAACATGTTTGCTCATTCATAAAATAAGCCCGGCATGAGGCTGCAGCAACCTCCCGGTGAGGAACACACAGGCACACCAAGGTCAATGTCCCTGAGCCTGATTGCTTCTACTGCAGAGTGGATCTATAACAAACACGCTAAAGATAATGGTGCATGGGGATAGATGCACATATATCAATACTAGGTATTTTTATTAATTAATAAAACAAGGTACATGTCAAGACAATGTGACCTTGGTAGTCTAGTGGTTAAGGTACTGGACTATGGACCAGAAGGTACAGGGTTCAAATCCCACCTCTGCCAAGCTACCACAGTTGG
>JAVSBV010000089.1:860942-871609 GCA_033117975.1 Parotocinclus spilosoma | reverse complement strand
AAACTGGTCTCCTCTGTCCCCAGACGTCTGTTGAGTGTTGGAAGAAGAAGGGGGGATGCCACACAGTGGTAAAAAGCGGCCTTGTCCCAACTTTTTTGGGATTTGTTGACGCCATAAAATTTGGAAACAACATATTTTTCCTTTAAAATTATTCATTCTCTCAGTTTAAACTTTTGATCTGTGATTTGCGTTCTATTCTAAATAAAATATTTGATGTTGGCACCTCCACTTTTATTCACAATTTGTTAGTGTCCCAACTTTTTTTTAATCCGGTTTGTGTATGTGTGTATATATACTACATATATATAATGTAGTATAGAATTAGAATGTGGAAATCTGCTCATAATAAATCTCTTAATTAAACATAATTAATACTGAACATGTTCTTAGAAGTACTACAGGCAGTACATGACTGTGAGCTGCCATAATTTAGCAAGCACAACCCTTCTGTTAAACAGAAGACTCACTTTTCAGATTTTTGATGCAATGCATTAACCACTCGGGGGCTCAGAATTCCCACTGGTGGCTATGTAAGTGACTACAATTTGTGAGCAAAATCTGTAATTAAATTTGTGCTATTGTGCTAAGTGTTTTTATCAGATCCCAAATTGATCTCTGTGAAATTGCAGAACAAGAACTGTTAGTTAAATCAAGAGCAGGAATGCAACAATTTCACAAAGAAAGGAAAAATGACCAAACACTTGTGAGAAAGCAATTCTGTTGGTTAAAACAAAAAAAACAAAACATATTAAGGTAACTTGCTGATCAGGTGGTGCCACTACAATGTGCTGGCTTTTTTAGCAGAAGGTTCTGGGTTCAAATCCTGCCTCTGCCAAAATCGGGTCCTTGAACAAAGCCCTTACCCCACAGCTGCTTGCTGTAAGTCAGTCTGGGTAAGATGCTGCTAAATGCTGTAAATGTAAAAGTAAATCTTAACTTTGCACCATATAAAGTCCAGCATGGACTCTGGACCAGAGGAGAAGCAGAAAAAAAGTAGGGATCAACAGTGCACATCATGACACTTATTTCTCATTATCTACATCTTGCTGAACTGTAACTTCAGTTATCATTATGTACATGACCGTTTTGAAGTGCTATTTACCACATAGTAATCCATCCATTATCTTTCACTTAATCCACATGGGCTAGCGGGCCAGCCGGTGCCCACGCGGCAACTCTCTGTGCAAGGGTAGGAACAACCCTAGACAGGGCACCAATTCATCGTAGGGCGTAAGGGTAAATAAGTGTTACAGCCCATATGATAGATTTGCTTATTAAAAATGAATTAACATTTCTACATTTTTAGGTGCTGGCATTCTCAGGTCTGTGTGTTCCGTCCATATCTTATTGATTCTACGGACATAAGGCCTGTGCTCCAAAACCGTGCATGCCTCAGTAACATTTTACCTCTCACTCAGGGCTGTGCAGTCAAATTATAAAACAAACTCACAATCAATGATCAGAGTGCTTGCTGGCACCTCAATGCGTTATTTGCACTTCAATTCCAAGAAGACATTTTAAGATTAAACATTTTGAACTGGGTCTACCACCGAGCCATGGGAAGGGGTTTTAAATTTTGTGTGCACTGCATGTTCTTTACACAAAATATAGTTGTCTTATTGTGTAAGTAATTTCAGAGTTGTTTAGGTGGCTGTGGGAGCAGAGGTATTAAGGGCTCATATATGATAAGACAGTTCTGTGGTACCTGTCTATACTCATTGCAACTTAAAATACAAGCATTACTGCTAAAGCGAAACTCCAAATCAGTGCTAGATGTACAAGGGGAGCGTAAAATCCACATTTAAAAGGGGAAAACTCTTTCTACCATATCCCAATCCACTTACGGTTTACTACTGTATGCTACTGTGGACATGAAATGTTCTATATGTATTGTGTGCAACTTTGCCTCAATAGCATGTGTACCTTCATATAAATGTACATGTTCCCCAGGCCATGTTATTTGCCAGTATATTTGCAAGTACCTAAATAGTTTGTGTAGTTTCTTTATTTAACATCACCATTAGCATCAGTGGCCATTTCACACACATAAGGTTATATCTATACAAAAGCACAATAAAAATATAACAATAACAACAATATATTAAATAAAGAACTTTTGCCTCATGATTAACCACAGGATATACTGAATGTACTGAATATACTGGATTTGAAGAAGGGCTGTTGATAAGTAAACCTCCCACCACCTATTTCCCCTACATCTATACACACTTATTTTCATTATTTATATTAACTGGATTTTCTAAAATGAGTTTTCAAACCACCATTTATTATAGCAGGAGATTGCTTCAGAAAGCAGATTAGAGTATTAAAATACACCAATACATTATAGAGGGAATACAAACTCTGGTTGGAAAAACTTTGGGATGCAACTGGTTGGTGCCTTTTCTACCAAACCATGTTTTTATTACAAGCCTGTTCCAATATGTTTCCTGTTCCAATATGAGTTATTCAGAGAGAAATTGGAAAAAAAGTAAGAAAAACCTAGACTCACTAATCAGAATTTCGGAATTCACTGACAGCCAGACAGTGCTAATGTCGACCTGCTTTTCAGCGTCTGCCGTTCTTTTTCCTCTCACACTTATACACACACTCCAATTTGTGGATGCACTGCCTTCTTTCCCTTTCCTCAACAGTGGTCTGTGCTGGGTGCACTATGTAGGGCAAAATAAATGAGTTAGAGCTATTCTTAAAGTGCTGTAACCCTGTACACTGCCCACTTGGCTTCCCACCCCTCCACTCACATCTTGCATGCAGACTCGGTAAAAAAATCAACCACAGGAGAAAATGCAAACTAATGTGCAAATGTCTGTGAGGGGGGCAGTTGATTGCGTTCTCCCCACGTTGATACAGCAATATGACAGACCATGGATACGATTAAAATAATGTGACATATTTCATCCCACTCCACCATCTGTTCATAAAACTACTTAATGTAGGCAGATTTGTGAATTTAACTGTTTTGCAAGATCAAAACTACAAGACCTTCGGATAAGTGTTGGTTGTGGATAATACATTGAAAATAAAACACAAATATAAGTTGACAACATTTGTATCTGTGCTAATAGTGCATGTGTCTGTTTGCAGTTGGTGTACAAGCCCTGGCTCTGTGCTCAGTACTTCCAGAGTTATCAATCCAGCTGTAGCCACAAGATCCCATGTAAGCAGTACTGCCTTGAGGTCCAGCAGAGATGTCCCTTCATATTGCCTGACAATGATGACCTTATACATGGTGGTACTCCCAGTTTTATATGTACAGGTACGTACTGCTTCAAACAGTTTATTTATACAACCCCAAATAAGAAAAGTTGGAACAGTATGTAAAATGCACATAAAAACACACAATGTTTTTACTTTGACTTTTATTTAATTTCAGACAGTATGAACCTGCGATATTCCATGTTTTGTCTGGTCACCATTTGTTAATAAACATCAATTCAGCATTTCAGGCCTGCAACACATTCCAAAACAGTTGGAACGGTAAAACATGTTTCACTTTGTAATGTTGCCATTTATTTTTACCACACTTGAAAGATGTTTTACCAATGTTAGACAAGGTTTACCAAGTAATTTAGTGTTTAGAGTTCTATTTTATCTCATTCGTCCTGCAAACATGTCTTAACATGTGCAACAATATGGAGTCGTCATGTCGCATTTTTTGTTTGAAAATCATCCACACATCCTTTACTGGTGACACATTTGGACTGCAGGCAAACTAGTCCAGTAAACGTACCCTTTTCTTTCGCAGCCATGTGATTTTGCAAGGTTTTTTTAAAAAATGGAATTCTAGTCCCTGGAAAGAGGCAGCATATGTTGCTCTAAGATCTCAATGCTGGCATCACAGAAGTGAAAATAACCTTTGTCAAGGGCACTGATAAAACCCCATACCATGACAGACCCTGGCTTTTGGATGGTCTGGATAGTCTTTTTCCTATTTGGTCCAGAGCATACCGCATCCATTTAAAAAAAGAAAACCTGGTACATTGATTAATCTAACCACAGTACATGTTCCCATTGTGTGATGTTCCATGCCTCTCAACCCAGAGAAGTCGACACAGCTCCAGGATATGGTTAATACGTTTTAAGTTGCATTTGTGCACTTGCACCCTTGGCCTTTACACAATTTCTCCTGAATCAGTGAATGATATTATGCACTGTAGAGGGAAAAATATGTTAATCACACTCCTTTCTTCTTTAAGGTACATTGTTTTGAACATTTCAATAATTTTATTACGCATTTGTTGGCAAACTGGAAATCCTCTGACCAAATTTGCTGATCAAAGATTCAGCATTTCCTGGCTCAGCAAAAAAAAAGGTTCAGTGAGATTTCAAGAGATTTGTGAACTTTCACATTTCTACTATGAATTTTAGATTGTAATTTGGTTACTTAATTGTTCTACTGTTAAATATCATAGTACAATTGTAAACTTGGTTGACTATGAACTGACAATAAATTATTTTTTACATTTCTACTATGGATTTTGATGATAATTCGGCCACTTCATGGTTCCAATGTCTACTATTTCACAGTACATTTTTGTTCGGGGGGATTCTGCTTTTGTACTGAATCATGATAACATTCACCTGTTTAGAATCTCATAATTATTTTGTTTTTTTAATTCTTTACTAGCTCTAAATTCCCCCTGTCCTATATTTTGTGTGTCCGACCTGAAATGCATGAATATATTATATATATATATATATATAAAGTCAAAGTTAAAGTAAATGTAAGGTACTGTGTGTTTTATATGCAGTTTCCATACTGTCTAAAATATTATGGGGTTGTATAAATATATGCTGTATTAAACTAAAAGGCCTTAGCAACTTTGTTGAGACAGGGTTTCCCCACATCTCCCCAAGCATCATGAGACAAAAAAATTTTGTTTACAGAACTTGCTCAAAGCTAAATAAATATCAGGCATATGATGCAAGTAAAAAGATATATTGATATATTGTTGTGACTTAGAAGGGATACAATCCAAACCTACATAATGGGTTCAGCAATGTGCTTACAGGCATAACAGCAGATTTACAGTAGTATTTCTCAGAGTTTTTTCTATTTTGCATTTTTTCCAGATTTAGTGCAATGTCATATACTACAAATTATATAATCACTGTGGCAAGTTCAAGGAGACATTTGAGACTTAATAAAATAATCTTAAGAAAATAATCTTTTGCTAAGTTTTGGAATTGGTTAGTATTTGGTATGTTCCCTCATTTGCTGATGCTATTCATTTGAACTGCTATAGACTCTGCAAGTTTATGTAAAAGCTGAATGATTTTACAATAGTCCAAACTGTGTCTTTTATTGTTACTGAATACTTAGCTTTTTCTGTCTTTGAATGTGTACCCATGAATGCTCAGTGGGCTTTAGGTAAGGGGAATGTTGTGGGAAATTCATGACAGCCATCCCTCCTTGATCTACTTTTCTCTTCAATAAATGCTTTGGGGTGTGTTAAGGTTATTATCCTCCTAAATTCTTCACAACGTTTCAAGCATTTTCACTTCCAAAAGTGGTCTTAGGCTTTTGTATCAAACCAGCTGCCTGGTTTGATAACCACTACAATATACACATTAGTGCTTCTACAGAGTGCTGATATGCTATTTATGAGGGGGAAAAAGGTTACGTTTTAATTTGCATTGATGTTTGGCAACCCTTGCTGACTTTGCATGCTCAGACTGTCAGGAAGTGCTACCTAAGTGATGAGTTATTGATTACTTTAAATGAATTCATCAGATTCTCTTGGTAAGCATTATAGGTATTTACCGTGGTATTGTTTAGTGTGTGATAGTCTGTACCAGAGTTGAGTTCTACCTTTCTTATTTGTGCGGGAAAAAAAAACATACCCAAAAAATGTTGGAGGCTCATATTGTATTAGCAAATGTCTTCTTCGATGCATTTCACGATTGTTGTAATTCCAGGTAAAATACCTGCACCCGTTTTGCTAGACTGAATTTCTTGAAAGTAAAAATCCTTTAACAAGTAATAATTATTTTTAACAAAATGATGTCAAGTCAGGTTGTAAAGGTATAAATATTTTAAAAATAGCTACTCACCTAAAAATGGTATATTCCCCATATCTATGGTTAGGGCAATCATTTAAAAGGAAATGTGACAACTTGCCTGGTGGAGGGCACATTTATTTTGCATCAATGCACAATAAGGGAGTGATGGTAAGAAAGGGCAAGTCTCCAAAACTAGCATCAGACACAACGCCAGTAAAATACTTTCCTCTTATCTAACCACAAAAGTAAGTGGCAGGCATTTGCTACGTGGTACTGAGTCTTTGTTTAAAACTGTGATCTATGGGCAGATCAAATAAAATTTAGCTTTTTGCTAACAAATGCTCTAAGTGGGCTTGGAATAAGAAGAACATGATGCTCTCTGTTAAGTATTAAAATACCATGGTATTTTAATTCTTAATCTGTCTTCCTCTGCCAAGAAACTACAAATGATTCACCACTGGATCTTCCAACAGGACAATTCAAAACGTATTTCAAGATTAACATATTATATTAAGTGTATACTAAACTGTTTACTTAGCTTCAGCCATGGCCATCTCAGGTGCCTGATCTAAACCCCAGGGAAAGCAAGTGGGTAAATTAAAGATGTTTTGTATTATTTGTCCTTAAGAAAGGCTAAAGAGAGATAAGATATAGGAACAGTCACGAGGGGCCCAAAGATCTAGCTTGTGGTTTTGTTAATGATATTTATTTCTTAATGAGGTATTTTTTTTTCTCAAGCTAAAGTTACTTAAATTATAGGTTTTTGAATTATATATATATATTTTTCAATTTGCGATTGATCTAATTAACCAAAATATAAATATGTCATCTTTTTACTGATCTGTACCAAGGTGTGAGAATTGTAGAGGGAACTATACTTGCAACACTTCTTTCTCATTCAGCTGGTCAATTTGGGTTCATTCTAGTGGACTGGGGAAATCTTAAAAACACTCGAGTTGTTGTGAAAGGCTTTAAAGCCTGCAAGTCTCAAGCGGGAGTGTCTGATGTTGAATTAGACAGCCTGGTCGATAAGGGTAGTCTACATCATTCCAAACCTCTCTGGACATTAGCTAATCTTTGCTGACATCAGTAATTCCATGTTGAAAATCACAAATGAGTGATTCAGACTTTTGCTGACAAAAATATGGAAGGAGTTTCCAGAACTGTTGCAAAGAACAGAGTTCCTAAGAATCCTCTGTAACTAAACTATCACGTTATAATGTGCCACAGGTGAGAACAGCAATAATGTATGCTACTTTATTTGCTTTATTGAGAAGGTGGTTGGCTGAACCTTGAATGAAAGATGGTAGTAAAACTCTAAAAATTTGAAATAAAAATGGCTTGTTTGCCAAAGTTGAGCTGGTGAGATGCTGTAATTGTCTCAGGGGGGTTGTCTAGAGCATGTAGATTATAGAAAATAGTGATAACTGGTCTTGGAAAGACCTGTTCATAGTTTATATTGAAGCAAGGAGGCACATTTAGGGAACAGGCAACAAGTTGAGACATAAGCACAGGGAGAACTTGAAAATATTCTTCAGGCAAAGAAAAGCCTAATTTACAGATAACTCTAGGCAACAATGTGAAATGCTAAAAGTGAGATTTACATAAACCACAGTTAACAAACCACAGAGGACAACAGTGCCTTCAACAGTGCCTGTGGCTTGCTCTTAGCCTAAGTCTCAAGTTTGCTTGCAAGTTCTCTCTGTTTTTCTTTTTTTCTTACCTGGGAGCGCACACACACACACACACACACACACACACACACACACACACACACACACACACACAAACTAGGGGAACTTTAAAGATACCAAGTAGTATTAGCATGTGTTTGGACTGTGGGAGGCTTTTGAGTACTCATAGTAAACCCGCATAGACACAGGGAGGACACGCAGAATCCACATAAAGGACCCAAACCTTGCCACATTGGGTCGAATCCAGGGCCTACTTGATGTGAGGTGACAGAGCTACCCACCAAACAGCCTCTAATTGCATAGTAATAGTTTAAATACATAGAAGCTAATATAAGGATATAAAGCTATTACTACACTCTGTGGAGAAACATCTTGGGGTGTGATGGAACAGAAGAAAATGTTTCAAATGTACTACAAAATATTAAGATACAAATATTCAATTCAGCTGTGTAAACTTAGTAATAATTTACCTTCTTAATGAACGTGATGTTTCTTGTCTTTTCGTGTATCAGGGCTTTCAGAGAGCATGCAGAACACTAAGCAGGAGCCACAGTGCTGCGATGTGCGGTGGGAGCTGAAATTCAATGAACGGTCGCATGGCACTTTCAAAAGGACTCATCCCTCATGCCAGCATACATCTGCTACCAACTCGGGGGCTCCAAGGCTGAGTCAGGGTAGACTGAAGCTCTGCTTGCTCGTCTTGGTTCTTCTGCATACAGTGGCAACCATGACAGCTGCCCAGAACTCCACGTGCCTGGCCGCCATCTTCCCACTGGAGGACAATGCCCCCAGAGAGGAGTGACTGAAAATGGGATGGGTCTAGCTCTAGCCAATCAGCATGCTCCACCAAGCAAGAGATGGCCATCAAGGAATTGGACTGGACCAGGTCAAACCAAGCACGCCAGGTGCGACGGCAGATCCCCAGCTGTGCTTCACATGTCCAGTGCTCTTTAGGTCCCAGGCAGTGATGAATGGCAGAAGGGCAGGCAAAGGTGGAGGAAGAGGAAGACTAAGACTGCGCCCTACCAATATGTCAGATCTCACAAATGTTTTAAACTACATTTATACACTTGGGTTTTGGTTTTACCATGTAACAGGCATACCTTTTCGGTTATAAGCTTCAGCTGTCAGTGATGGGTTTCTCTGCATGCCACTCACTTCAGATAATAAAATGGTTAGGGTAAAAAGCATTTATATGTATCCATGTCTCTGTCAAACCTTCTGTGTCACCATCCTTTCTTTATTGACAGCTACTATGAATAGATGTCTACATGCTCCTGCTGTAGCTGGTAAGGTGGAAATGGTAGGTTGGGTGTGAACATAATTATTATCACTACATAAAACATTGTTTCGTACTTTATCAGACTCAAAAACATTTATTTTGCATTCTGATTTAATGTAGTCAAGGCCTCGTCACCTGAGCCTAAAAAATAGAGCCAAATACCAGACATCATTACAACCTTCTGTTTCTCCCATAACAAAGGAGCGCATTATGGTTAGACTCTGATGACACCTACTGGCAGAACTGACACCCTTTGAATGTCCAGTGTGGAAAACGAACTGTTCTTCTGCAGAATATAAACCGAGTCAGCCTTTGTTCCATTTTTGAGTACACTGCAAAATGATATGATAGTCATCTTTTCAAGTGAAATAATCTCAACTCATCGACAGATGATTTTGCTTCATCAAGAAGTAAATGTTTAAAATAAGTGCAAAATTGATAGACACAGGTCAATCTCACAAGTCAATCTCTTAATGAGAAATGTGCCTATATTTCAGATTTTTCACTTGCTAAGATGTCATTGTATGCAGTGCATGGCATGTCATTTCAATTATTATAACAACTCTTTCCATTTAATATGGATTCCATTATTATTATTATTATTATTATTATTTATACTTTTAATTATCCCCATGATCTAAGATATATAACCCAGAGCTTGCTATAATGGTATTGCCAATGTTTACCATTGCCAAGCTGCAATAACATGACAGAGTGCTTGGTTTAGTAAAAATAAAATTCATGAAACGCATAGTAGCTATTCAACATAAATTAGTAATTGAACACTTTAGGAATAACGTTGTAATACTATCATACAAAAACAGTCCAGTAAAAATGACTCCATAATTTGACACCAGTCTTTTTACCCTAAGAATGGAATCATACCGTTTTGATGATGTTGCATAGTGAAGAGCCGTAACTGCGCTGTAATTTTGCTCTCGTTTTGTTCTTGAAATGTCCCACAAGTTTGTGTAAAGGGCTTAGAGATAGCCTACAAGGGAAGGAGTTCTCAAGGGCTTATTCTATAATTCTCCTTCTTTGTGTAGGACTGTGTTTGGTGTCTGACTGTACGGACTGCTAGCTGCTGATGTACTGTTTTGCAATCTGTTTTTATCACCAACTTATGTGGTATATTTTTAGGACATTTTCTTGTATCCTCCCTGATAAAGAACACTGGGCACATTTGTCTCACATAGTTTAGCCTTATACTAATATCACTGTCCCTGAATCTGGAAGGTCCAAGGCCACCCATTGTCTATTTGTCTATGGTTATTACTTCAGCATTACAGTATATAACCAGTGGAGGTCTGACTAATGTGGTATTGTAGGTTTTGTGATGATGGCTTTAATAAGTAAACATAAAAACACAATTTAACCCATAGTCTTGTATGCTTTTTATTGCTCAATTTGCTGTTGAAAGCAGCTGGCCGTGGTCTTGCAGTTCAAGGGTGACAATCATTGTTCATTTCATTAATCACCCACATTTATTAATCTAAAATTACTCCTAAAATATACACAAATTAAAACAGAAAAACACCACAACACAAACCTTGTCTTACCACTAAGTTACATTACAAGTTACCATCCAAGTTATTACACTGGTTAACAGCCAAAATGTTTCGGGCATCAAACCAGTTGTTCTTAACTAATTTTGGGGTGCTGAGATT
>JAVSBV010000089.1:846945-858873 GCA_033117975.1 Parotocinclus spilosoma | reverse complement strand
AATAACTTGTACTTCTTATATATATATATATATATATATATATATATATATATATATATGGAATAAATTCACAGATTCTAAATGACAGCCTAAAATTTACCTTCATCTTGTTATCTTTATATATTTTTCTGAATATCCCCCAGTATGATTAAAATAAATATAAAGAACAGCCCCTAAAATAGCTATATAAAATATATAATTTTTCACTGATATGTTTAAATATAATTTAGAGACAGCAAATGTATCTTTTGGTTAGGAGTAGACAGCAATGCACAGCTGCACATTTATTTGCTGTTGCTTTCTGACATTATGTTAAGACATCCTATTTTACAGCTCACACACAGTCTAAAATACAACACAATATGCCTTGTTATATCATCAAAACATTAGCGATGGAAGTGCAGTAGACTGATAGTGTTAAGTCAGACAGAATGCTGATGATACAAGTTAATTTTTTAGACTAAACATTTAATATGAGTAGTCTCCCATACTTGCACATAAGTTCTGTCATCAATTCAGGGGACCATCTAGAGTCTCTTGAACTGGACTCCTTTTGCATTTTTGTCTATAAGAAAACTGGCCTGTTTTCTGATGCTGCACTCTGTGTGATTCCCCCTGCATCACACTGAATCCCATAATTTCATTTCAATACTTCTCAATCCCAGTGATCTATGCAGATGTGCCTATGTCATTATATTGTAGATTTGTGATAATGTAAATTTGTGCTTATTTGTCTCACTGTAACCAGTCTTTCTTTGTCATTCAGTGTGTTTTATCTCTCCCACTATCCCTTAATTTTTGTCTATGTTACCCTTTAGTTTGCCACACACTGTTTTTGACTGCATTTTGTTAAACGTGTCTTTAAATGAAATGTAAGCTGCTTTGAATGTTTTCGTTTTGGGCCAGGCAAAATTGTGGTTACATGGAATCTAAACACTGACATGGAAAGGGACAGAAATATATAGATATAGATATTGCAATTATTATTACAGTGTCATATTGTCATACAATTGATGCTTTAGTTGACATTTCTCTTTTGATTTTTTTTACACAAATATTTTTATTAAATATTTATAATTCAGTCTCACAGGTCATTACCTTTTTGAACGTATTGAAAAATAATACAGGTATGTTTATGAAAGTTCTGTTCTAAGGAAAAATAAATAGAGATATGTTAACTATTATGGACCTGATATGTGCATTTTTTCCAGATTACGTCAGTTTATTGCTCTTGGAATCATGAGATTTACAACATTTCACAAATTCCCCAATCCGTACAATTAAGCTGTTGAAGATATTAGCTCTATCTAGTTGTCTAGAGCTATTTGAAGTTACATCCTTCTGGTTAGCAGACCAATTCCAATAAAAATCTCTGCTTTCATAATATTCATAATTCTGACTTTTTAGCTAAGGATGTTTGTAAATAACTGTGTAAACTCTAGACCACAGACCACAGCTTGATCAAATGTACTTAATGACCAATATGACCAATCACAAGAAATGCTTATCATCATGGCTTGATAAGCCTGCCTCATCATTTATCAACTAGTGCCAGTGATCATAATGTCTCTATCTTCATTAAATGAACAAAGATTGAATACCAAGGCTATGTTCCAGTACAGTGTTCCACTTTCCCCTGCCATTCAAAATGGACTAATCGCTTTTCACTCTGGAAGCAGAAATTGACATTCCAAAGTGATGCCATACACTTACCACAAGGACATATACATACACCTCCATTAAACACACTTGTCTGATTATCATGTTACTTGTTTCCACCTATCTAAACCTTGCTGCAGAACAAGTACACCCTTTACTGGCAACAGTATCATTTAATGGCAATGGCCTCTTTCAGCAAAATATTTTACCATGCTACACTTTAAAAATGTTTAATGAGTGGTGGTTAACTTGACAAGTTGTTGACTTGGCCTCCAAATTCCACAGATTTTAATCTATTTGAGCATCTGTGGGATGAGATAGACAAGTTTAATCCATGGAGTTCCCACCTCTCCACGCTATTAAAAGGGTCTTCTGCAAATGCCTACGTGCCACCTGAGGCTTTTCTAGACTACTTGTCGCACTGTGGAACACGCAGATTTAAAGGGGCACAGCTGTGCAGCCAGGGCACAAGTGTGCATAAAAAGTAAGCCTGTTAAGCACTAAATTAATTAAGTGAATTAACACTAAATTGGGAGTTAAATTGCCATGCTAAAGGAATTAAGAACAAATTAATACAAAAAGAACTACCTTGATTTTCTTTATGGTAATATAACTGATGCCTTTGCTAATTCAATTAATTTTGCTTTTGCCTTAGTGGTTAGTGGCTAACCAAAACTTATACCATTGAAACCAGAAGTTTACTTACACTATTTAAAAAGACACATATGCACTTTTCCTCACTGTTTGACATGAAATCAGAATAAACCTTTCCCGTTTTAGGTCAATTAGGATTACCATAATTATTTCTATTTGCTAAATGCCAGAATAATGAGAAACCGAGTTAAAGACAAGTTATTACTTTTTATTTATTACAAAAGTTTAAATACACTAAGATTTATATGCCTTTAACCAATTTGGCACAGCCAATATGATGATGTTATGTTTTTGGAAGCTTCTGATAGGTTTATTGGAGTTAATTACAACTTGTGGATGTATGTTACACCTGAAACACACTGCTTTTTTGTGTAACATAATAGGAAAGTCGAAAGAAATCCAAAGCCAAGACATCAGGAAAATAATTATGGACTTGCACAAGTCTGGTTCATCCTTAGGTGCAAATTCCAAACAAGATGGGAATGTCCAGTCATCATAAGTTCATAAGGAGACCGGTTCTGTGTCCCAGAGATGAACATGCTTTGGTCTGAAATGTGCATATCAACACACAAAAGCAAAAGACCCTGTGAAGATGCTGGGTGAAGCTGGTAAGTGTGTGTCATTATCCACTGTGAAACGAGTAATGTATCTACATGGACTAAAAGGCCACTCTGCCAGGAACAAAATTACTCCAAAAGAAACTTAAAAAAGCCAGACTCATGTTTGCAAATGCACACTGGGAAAAATACCTTAATTTTTCTAGGAGACATGTCCTGTGGTCTGACAAAACTAAAATTAAACTGTTTGGCCATAATGATCATTTGGAGGAAAAAGGGGAAACTTGCAAGCCTGAAAACACCATGCCAGCTGTGAAACACGGGGGTGGCAGCATCATATTGTGTGGTTGTTTTTCTGCAGTGAACTGGTGCACTTCAGTAAGTAGATGGCATCATGAGGAAAGAACATTATGTGGAAATACTGAAGCAGTATCTCAAGACAAGGATCTTCCAAATGGACGATGACATACTGCCAAACTGGTTACAAAGTGCATGTAAACTTCTGGTTTCAACGTTACCTATTATTATTGTGGCTGATTTTCTTTGAAATACTTGCTGTGGTTCATTACTCCATGTAAACGACTGAAAGAAACTGGCTCACAATGAAAGCTGTAGCCGCTGAAGCTTTTGAAGTGATGCTGGGGCATTGTGGGAAATGTTGCATGGTGTGTCCTGTAGTGCTGCTTTACAATTTAGGATCAAACTAAAATACCCCCGAAAATGGGTCTGATGATACCCCTGTCTTGTACAGAATCAGAATGACAAGACTTGACTTGACTTTATTGATTGAACTTTATTGATTCCTTTGAGAGCGTTCCCTCAGGGAAATTGAGATTCCAGCACCATCACTACAATACACACATAGAATAGAGGAGGTAAAAAGGTACAAAAGAGAAAATTAAAGAAGATACTATATGCTATATGAAAATCTGGTAGAATTGTAATTATAACGTTGTTACACATAGTTAAATTATTGCACTTGGGAAGGAACAGTCTGTCACTGAATAGTTTTCTCTGGTTAATGATGGCGGTGTGCAGAGGGTGACTGGCATCATCCATGTCCATAGTCCTCTTCTCTGCCACCGTCACCAGAGTCCAGCTTCTTACCGACCACAGAACATGCCCGCCTGATCAGTTGGTCCAACCTGGATGTGTCATTCTGTTTCAGTATCGATGGCTTCATTTTGGAAATATTGCTTAGAAATATATAAATACATAAATGGACTTAAAGTAAAAACGTAAAAGGAAAATTATTTCTTTATTACTTTCTGTTTTTTTCGAAACACAGTGGGTGCTCAGCATCCCTAAAGCTCTGATTCTAGAATTTATCCTGTGTGTTAAATGTGTGGTTTGCAGTTATGATGGGATCAGAAACAGCAGTGCTGCTGGAATTTTTTAGAACACTGTGTTTAATCACTCTGCACTCTATTAGACACATCTGCCTTTTTGTTCCACTGTGAATATGTAAAGACAGAGACAGTAGTTCGTCTGTTGTTGCACGATTATCCTCTAATCATCAGTGCTCACAGGATGGTGGTTGGGCATTTTTGTTTGCCGGACTATTCACAGACCAACAGTGAGACTGAGGTGTTTAAAAAAAGCAGTACTTCTGTATCTGTTCCACTTTTACCTGTACAAAACACATTAACCAACCACTGCCCCACCAGTGTCACTGCAGTACTGAGAATGTTCCACCACCCAAATAGTACCTAATATGTTGTGTTAAAATGGGGGTCAGAGTACAGAGTTAAGGGGCCAAACAAAGTATGTAGAGAAACAGACGGACTACAATATACAGAAGTGTATCTTTAAGGCAAGTGGAACTGATTAAATTAAATGGACTATGCGTGAATAAACGTTAAAAAACGTTTAACACCTGAGGGGGTGTGGGAAGCAAACTACATTTTACAAGAAATCTTTTATATATATATTTTTTTTATATATTTTATATATAAGGCCAATCACTTCCTCTGCTGCAGACAACTAGCATTATCATTAGCTTAAGAAATTACCAGCTAACAACACCACAGATTAATAAAAAGCTTCACAGAAATTTTGAGACCTCTTTGGTTAATTCTGTAACAAGCATTCCAGGTGACCCCAGGTGGTTGGTTTTAAATATATGCAATTCTGGCATCAAAGAAAAATGGGAGTATTTTGAAGTGATTGTTGGTCACTGACATAGTTTATTTTTGTTGAATGTTAATCGTTATATTATGCCTTATTTACATATATATTACATATAAGGTGAATAAACTATGTGGCTTATCACAGTTAGGTGAAAGATCTTTATTGGGCGACTAAGATTTAGTGACAAAATCACTTTGCGTTTCACATTTCATACACTAGATGGCAGCAGAGACCCATTTGTGTAGAAAGCTAAGAAAACTGAAACTCGACCAACTTGTCATTGCCAACATTGACCAACTTGCAACAGATTGCATTTTACAATAGTCTAACTAATTGTTGATTAAATGAATCCATCATATTAATCACTGAGCCTTAAGAGAACCAACCGTTTACCCTCTTTCTGTAGGCAATATGTAATATGTAAGAATTAAACAATATACAGAGGAGTGACAGAGGAACAGGCATAGGAGGTTGGAACTGTATATGTTGATTTGATCGTGGTAGTTTCTGCATATACTGCCAAAAAACAGTGTGCTTTTAACTTTGTTGATGTTGTTTGTGGAAGACCCTTATCTAATTTAACAAGGCAAGAGAGGCTAATAGCCCAATACCAGTGCTTGACCTCACTAATGCTTCTGTGACTGAATGGATACAGTTTCAGCAGTACAGAGTGTAAGGCTGTTATGGTAGCTTCATTTTATTCTCCATGCGTTTGAAACAAGTTGTTCAAAAAGCACACAGATACAGATCTCACTGACTGTACTCAGACCTTATGGTGTGTATAATATATACAGTTTGTATGTGTTTGTTAGTGCTGTAATGTTAAATTGGGATTAATCTGTTAAATCTGGCTTGTTGCAGTAACTAATATCAATTTTATATTTAAACTGCATCATATTTTTTTTTCATTTAAAAAAGCAATCATTACACAGTCAAGTCAATTCAGATCCAGCTGTGCCTTTAGTTTAAGATTAATAGGACTAAAGCCCAGCCCAGCCAGACCGCCCACCAGACACTACCAGCCTTAGGTCAGTATGTGACGAGGCAGGCAGGCCAGACATGACCCCAGACTCTGGTCCCAGTAACCCAAGCCATACATCTCAGTCCAAGTCTTACCAAAAGCCTGCTTAAATAAATGTTTTAAGCCTAGACTTAGATAGATAGTTCACTTGAAGTATTTTTACCAATTAACGGGTAACCAGTGTAAAGACAACAAAACCGGACTGATTTTATCAAGTTTTCTAGTTCTAGTAAGCACTTGAGTTGCTGCATGCTGAACTAATTGAAGTTTATTAGAGGTAAGTGGGTACCGAACAGATTTAGGATAGATGCAGGCAACCTACCTTTTAGAGCCTTGGGGCCAGAGCCTTCAACTAATGAAACCACATGTCTTACCTGAGGTAAGGAAATTAAATTACATCCAATCTTTTGCTGATTGCAAGGCCATCATTCTGGTGATATATACAGCTGCATGTCATCTGCATAGCAGTGGAAACTAATGACATGTTTGCAAATAATTGGGCCTACTGGTAGCAGGTACCGAGAAAGTAATAGTAAGCCAAGATTAGGCATAGATTATTTACATAAACAAACTGGTACCGGTCAGTCAGATAGGACCAAGAAAGTGCCAATACCTTAATATCTATAGTGTTTCTAGCCTATTTAGTAAGACATCATGATCTATAGTGTCAAATTCTGCACTTAAATCTAATAGAACAAGAAAACAAACACCCCCATTATCTGATTATAATAATAAATCTTTGAATAACAATAAATCTTTGAAAATAATAAGTTTCAGTACAATCATGGGGCCTGAATGCTGATGTTTCATAAATTCTATTACTTTGGAGACAGAATTACAGAACTGCTGTTTTTTCTAAAATGTTGACAGCACACAAGGGTCAAGGTAGGCTTTTTTAAAATCAGTGGTTTAATTATGGCACATGTAAAGGCTTTTGGCACATAGACAACGGTAAGGAATAAATTACAAACAATAAGCATTGACTCTATAATACTAGGTATCAATTGATTGAGTAAATATTTGTAGGAATTGAATCTAATAAGCATATCGATTAGTGGGGACAATTCAGTATTAGTAATAGGGGTAAAATATTCTAGTCCTGATTTACAGCTTATTAAACAGGCGTCTAAACTAGTGCTACAACTGCATGCTTGCTGAATACATGGATGACCATTAAGTTGTACGCCTAATGTTTTAAAATATGTTTTTAAAAATTAAAGAAAATTCATGAAGTTATTACTATTAAAATGTTATGGAACATGAGAGGCACACTGTCTGTAATGTTTTAGTGGAGACTGTATTAAATAGAAATGGTTTTAAATTTAGCTTTTAAACATTTTATTATAATATAATAATTTTCTAAAGGTAAGCGTTGATAAACTGGAGATCCCCTGTTCACCTTTGCGCCCCAAAGACTATTTTGGACATTCCTTTTGTGCCAAATCATGATTATAATCACTTGTTGACATCACCTGTTTGAAATCACATCTTAAAAGTAGTTTTGTTAACCTCATTATTAACTGTCCCAATTTCCCAAAGTGTTGCAAGATTGATTTTAAAAGTAAAATTAAGCTGATCAGACAAAGAAATAAATAAATTGGGTTTATAATGTTTACAATTACAAGTCAATGCAAGTAGTATTGTTTGTTATATTTTCCTTTTTTTTAGACCAGTACCAACTTTTTCTGGTTTAAGGTTGTTGGTTTTATTAGATCCCTGGTTCGACTGCATGATCAAATTTTATCTGTGTAGGTTTTCTCCAGGTATTGTACTTTGGTATTATACCACATTTCAAAGACAATGCATTAAGTCAACTGCTGTAATTGTAAGCATATATTCCCTACTATGGATTTGGCAACCGTTATCTATATTGTATGGATATGAAGATTATCATCTGACTTTAATCTAGGAATGTTGAGCAGTCATCCCAAGCACACTTCCAAGTCAACAAAAGCTTGTTTTAAAGAATCCGTCCTGAAACATTCTGAAGTGACCTATTCACTCTCCAGATTTAAATTGTCTGGGAAATTCTTGGTAAATTAAAGAAAGTTTCTCATGCTTTGCTGTCGCAGTAGGCGGCTGGTTTGTATCCAGGTGTAGAGTGATACTGGCTTCACCCTCTGGGAGTGCTAGAGGCAAAACCAGTTTTTATGTAAACATCAAGTTAGGTGAAACTTCTTTATAAACATTTGTGTTCATACGAGGGAAGGAGAGCTTGTGTGTGTGCAACGTCTCTATGCATCTTCACACTTTATTACAATTCTATTTTCTGTCTTACGATTTCTTTTCCAAGCTCCTCTGTTCTGCTCCACAGATCTGTAGGGTTTTATTTCTGTTCTTTTAGTTTTTTTGTATAATTTTTCCAGTCACACAAACAATCAAACCATTTACAAACCGGCACGATCTAAGGCCGACTCGTGGGGGCAGCACTATTACATGGCAGTTCGCTCAATCATGGCAGAACTCGAACTCCACCTGTCTGGCGTTTGCATGTCTTCTCCATGTCCACACAGATTTATACAGGGTACCCTGATTTTACACAGTCAGCACCCCAAAATTGCTTAGTAGAGGCTATCAAGGTAAAATGTTGCTCCACCAAGTGCTAAGGCTACCATTATTGTCCATTCAGTTCTGAAAACATCACTCATAATACATTTTAAGGTAAAGGGGTTTAACATTGCACGTGTGTGTGACTACTGATAGGCATAACACATTTCAGTGCATGCTTTTGTTTTTTTCAGTTTTTTGTAGACACATACATGCTGATTGTTCAGCATCCACTGATCTGTATGAAGAATCAGTGGGGCCATAGCACCATCCCCATTTTACCCAGAGAACAGAGAGATAACAGAAGGAATGGAATAGGGGCAAAATAGCAAGTGTACCTGATTTGCTGGAGGTTATGCACAGTAAAGTCTCAAAGGTATGTGCCTGTACAAATTGACATAAAGAGCTTCAGTTTGCTGTAGGCCAGAGATGAACTGTGCTAAACTTACTGCACAGTGTTGGTTCAATGATGCATTCTCAACTGACACTTGTGTCTAATAGACTTTGTATATCACACTGTGTCCTAAGTCATATTCTCTTTTTGCTTGACCCTTTTCCACATGCTTTTGGGTAATTGGCTTTTTCTTTTCATTTGCAAACTTCATTAGGGCATTGTTCAATTTCAGGTTGCAGTTTTGCCAATTTAGCCTTATTGATCACTGCTGAAGTATTTTCAGAGTGTGCTGTTTACCATGAGGAAGAGTATGATACAGGAGGCAATCTCACTAGCTAATCAACTGAGCCTACCTTCACCTTCATGCCACAAATAATTAGTAGCATCATATGCTGTCATGTGGTGCAGGGCAAAGTTGTGGACACAAAGCTCTATCCAGAAAGGACCATGCATAAAATGGTTCTGAAATACATTTTTATGGATTCAGGAGAAACTCCATAAGAAACCCAATCTTGTTATTCCGGACACTGATCTTCTTCCTTTTTATAATGCTATTTTCTCTACAGGTTAAAAAATATGCTTGATCCCCAGTGGTGAAAGGGACATACTCTAACACACACTGACCCATTTGCTATCATTACAAGCTAACAGAGGGGGGTGTAGACTTCCATGAAGGTTTTGTTCCTGTCTGTATCTCCAAAGAGATCGTGTCTACTGATGCAACATGATTAAAAAAATAGACTGGAGAGGAATTAGGATTTTTGTTGCATCAGTAGACACAGTGTCTTTTCATCTCTATTTTAGGATCCTATGCAAAGAAACTGCAATGAAGTTTTTCATGCAGCTGCAGCATGGTTTTCCCATGGGTTTTCAACATTGTCATCATTATTTTCCATTTCTGATTTCTGACTTTCTATGACTCTAAGCTTGCCTACTGCTTTGGACTTTAGGCTCCTTAATTGAAGAAAATAATTGTATTCTGTTTTTATTTATATTTTGCACAACTTCCCAACTTCATTGGTATTGGGGTTATATCATCACACTAAATACACCAGCTGATTACATTTAGTTCTTTTGACTGGTGAATTGTGATACTTTTTTGCCATGACTGGCCTGATCCTACTTAATTTTGAAATATTGTTTTTTTTTTTTCAGAAGAGGTTTCAAAACAGCCTAAATCATGTTCTCTTACTTCCTCACCCTCATTCTTATCTTTTATTTCCACATCCCCTGCGCTAAATACCTTTATCCCAAGTGTCCTGTCATACAGTATAATAACCAAGGTGCATTAGTATTCTATGCCCATAGCCATTTCTGGCCTGAAAGAGATTTCACACATAATGTTCTTTTGTGAATATTTTTACATAAATAAGTCTTAAAAGTCTAAAAGTAAAAGAGAACAAAAATAAATACATAAATAAATAAATAATAAAACAAACATATTGTACTTGAAAAAAAATTATTCAGCAACACATATCTGTGAGTGGCAAACGTATGTGAACCTTTGTATGTCGACCTTGTGTACCTTTTTACATACACAACGCTTTTTTTTTATTTAAACCAAAAAGATTTATTTTGGTCTTGTCCATTCACAGATTTTTTTTTACATTCATTCTTTCATTCATCATTGTCTTATCTGCTTATCCTAGTCAGGGTTGCGGGTGCACACATATTCACAAACTAAGGGGCAATTTGGAAACATCAATTTCAGCAAATGTTAGTCCATTACTCACTAAATTACTGTCATTTTACACGTAATGGACCAAAAACATGTGCTAATGTAAGTGTATTTAACATTAATTTACTTGTCATCACTCATAGGCTCCACTATGATGCATTATACACCACTCCACCAAACACAACACCATAGGTACAATGTATTAATGGCCACTGTATTATATTTGTTCACAACCTGTCAGGCACTGCTGTAAATATTTAGTTTATATTTAGTTAAATATTTAGTTGCTGTAAATAAGTCAGCTAATGTTATCTGTCTAGTTGCTCTGCAATACATGTTTTTTCTTCTAAACAAAGTTTTATGTATTATGTGTCTGTTCCATGTCTTCCAGCCATGAAGAAATACTCAGTCTTACTCTGCACTAGACTTTGGTATGAGTAGTTCTATTAGTGCTTACTGGCTTGACTGGCCGAGCAGCAAGCTAATCCTTTTCCACACACTTTATCACTCACATTAGATTAGCACATTTTGTCACTCATGCATTAGCATGAGCATATTTGCTGACTTTTCTGGGATTCATACCTCACCCTGTCCATTCATTTATTTTTCCCTTCTGTTCTGTTTGAGTGAATATTGGGACAACTCATGAGATCCCAACTCTAACTCCATCCAAAAATAAGCTTTATCCCAACAGAACTATAACTTTGTTTAAAGTTTACGTCTTGCAGCTGAGATTCCTAATGTATTGAATATGGTGTTACTGGAGGTGTTGTTCTCTTTGTGATTTTATGAGCGATTAGGGGTTTGGCTATGACTTAAAGGATAATTTTCACCCAATATAGTGGCCTGCTCATCAAATAAAAAATAGTAATTGAATAATTTTTATTTTGCCACCAGCTCTGATCCACTGCAATCTTTCTGTATTGACCATTTAAAATTCATACATCAAAACTATGACAGTCTGGGCACCATTTAACAATTTTTCTGTGAAACGGAATGCAGTATAAAATGGACGTTGACTGAACATTACCATATAGCTACACAATAGTGTAAATACTTTGCACATAGTGTTTTATTTTAAACTATAAATTTTAATTAAAACACAATATAAAACATTTAGTACTGTACTCAGCACTATAACACTATAATGTATAATACAGTCATAACATTTTGAAAACTTATTGATAATGAAAATAAAAGTGTGAGAAATTCCGTTTGTGACTCTCTCCCTCTCTCGCGCTCCCCTAGTCCTGTCTTCTAATTAGCGCGAGTCTTCATTGTCACCAGG
>JAVSBV010000089.1:831530-846845 GCA_033117975.1 Parotocinclus spilosoma | reverse complement strand
GAAAAAAACTGTGCTTTTCTTTCAAAAATAAGGAAATTTCTAAGTGACCCCAAACTTTTGAACGGTAGTGTATATGTTTGTATTCTTCAAATATGATCGTCGGCGTATCCACGAAACAAGCAATAAAAAAAAGTCTGGCCTTATTAATATTGTAAAATCATGTAACAACTTAAAAATGAGAAAAAAAATTACATACTGCATTTCTACCACTGCACATGATGCCTACTTTTGAAAACAAGTGGATAAAATGGTAACTTTTTTTGTTAAAAGTGAAATGGAAAAAAACATAGATATGACAACATTTTAAAATAAAGTTGTCATGTGCACACAACTGGGCACATTTCCAGATTATCCACAGTATTATTTTGTACAGTATTTTTGCTTCAGGGATTTTTAATGGTTCTATGTTATCATATTTAAGTGTGTTCACTGCAGATGATGCAGATGCACCTCAGAACATTGACAAAATTGTAGTTTGGATTGCAGTCAAATATAAACAATTGGAGCACATAGACACCACATGTAAAGACAAGTACAAATAATAACACAATTAAGGCAGTTATTATTTGCTGGTGCTAAACAAACCAAGCTCTATCAATAAGTGCTAAAAATGAGCAAAATGCAGTGTATGCTAAGCACATTAGCATGGTTAGCCCAATGCAAGCCATAGAAAGTGGAGTTTCAATATTGTTCAGTGTGAGCTGGAAATGAGTCACAGGTGTGAGTGCTCAGACTGCTAGGTATTTTCTGTATGAAGATGAGTGGTGTTTGAGTTTGACTGAGGCAGAGAGTAATTCTGGGAAATTGAGTGTCTCCTAAATTGATTAGATCTCGATTGATCAGCATAAGTGGTTGCTAAATCCTTGTAAAGCCATACATCATTATAAGCCAGTTTCATACATTGCTCAGTGATTAAATTAACATTGTGTTTATCTTAGAACAAAGTATATTTGCAGAAGCTTTACCAGCTTATACACTAATACATACATGCATTACCCTAAAACAAATTTACAATGCAGCACTTGAATCCTTTTAGCACTGCTCTTGGCAAAAAAAACATTATATTTACCCCGATTCTGTGTGAACTGTTTGAAGTATGTACTAAAGCAATAAGCTACACTTTACACTATAACCACTGTAGTCTCCCCAATTCCTGCCTCATGTACTTCAATGTTGAGTTTTGTTCATGTGCAAAACATTGCAGCAATGGATTACACCACTACAGTACACCATTACACCATTATATTACACCAGGATTACAGTACATTGCAGCAAACCTATTCATTGCAGCTAGGAAAATATTCAAGAACAGTTTTAGTGTTTTTATCATACATTGTGTGAAATCTGGGTTGACAGGATAAATGCTTTAAAGTGATATGTCAGAGATAAAAGCTTAGCCGTAATGCAATTGTAAACTAGCTGAAGGACAGTAAACTGACCTGCGAACCATTTAAGATAAGCTTTCACCATCTTATGAGACACCCAGTAGGTCTAAACATAGTCGGAGCATGCACTGCTCAAAAACATGCACAATTGTTCATTTGCTATCCTTTCTAAATGTAAATTGTGAATAGAAAGCCGGTGTGACCTCATCTCAAAGGTGCTACATATCAGTCATTCATAAATAAATGTCACTGCCTATGCACATGCTGTTGAATTCGACAGCATCAACTGGCAACTTGCAAGGAAGCTTGTAGAAATTCAGCAATAATGTAGCCAAATCTAGCTACCAAATAATACATCATTTTCTGCCAGAGGAGTCAAGGATGGACTTTATTTTAAAATAAGACACAAGCTACTGGTAAATTTGGTGCTGCGAAATTAGTGACCCTACTTTGTTGAACGACTGGACTTGTAGGATTCACAGATTATTTTAGAACCTGTTACACTGAAAATTAAGCTAAGAAAGTATAAAAAAAAATATTTGTGCGAGTCCCAGTTGGGGGGTGCTGGTGTGGTAGAAGAAAGGTTACTACTCATTATAAACATTGCTAGACATGCCTCTAAGGTGCAGACAAGGACGATTTGTCCAACTGACAATGAGAGGGGGAGCATCATTCGACTAAGTAAAGCAGGATGTCTCTCTATTGTGGATTGGCACACTGCTCCAACTGCTGGTGTGATAATCTGGGGAGCCATTGCATATGACAGTCAGTGACCTCTAGTAGTGATACAAATAGCATTACCAAATCAGTGATATGTTCAGGACAGCCTGTCACATGTGATGTCTCTAATGACAGGGCTTCCAACTGGCATTTTAGCAGGATAATGTTTTCCCACACAAGGGTTTCTCAGGAATGTCTCCACCAGATTGCAACACTTCTTTGGCCTGCCCTGCCACCAGATTTATCTGCGATGAGTGTAGTTGGTCTACATGCTTAGCTGTGGGCAAATGTGTAATAGAGGCATATTGATCCCTCTTGTGTTAGGACTCAGTGTCTAATCACAGAACTTCTGTAATAATTTACGTATCTGCCTGAGACATACATGCATGCCATGTTTTCCAGAAATCTGACATCCAATGCAATCCATTTCTAAGTGAGAGAAACAGAGAGGTTTCCTTGTTGAGAATTGATGATATGGTGTATTAGATCTATTGATCAGTCTGATGGCATGAGGATAAAAGCTGTCCCTCAGCCTCAGAGCCATCAGAGGTCTAGCCTTTCAAACTTCTGTAACTTCTTTTAGAAAACAACGTGAACAGATATGTGAGACATTTTTGAAAATAAAGGTTAATATAGTTAATAAAGTCAAAGACCTTACTAAAAGTCACTGGTAGTCACTGCCCAAATGCCAGTGTGTATGCTCTTGTCTTGATAATACAAAACCTAATACCTAAAACACAACTGACCTAAAAACAGAAAAACAATCTGATAAAAAATAAGACACATCTTTACTTAAAACAATTAAACTTAAATACCTTAAGTACCTAAATCTATCTAAATCTATCTCTCTATATGCATATATATATATATAAGAGTGCGCATACACCTATTATTTTATGACATATATACAAAAAGTATACATCAAATATTTGTACAAAAATAAGGATGACTCTCACTGCCTGGGACCTTCAAGGCTCTGCATCTGAATTCAACCGCTCTTTGCCTAATTTCTTAGGTGTATTGCATTATTGGCAGTAACTATTTTTACAGTAGCTCTGTTTTGCTCCTCTGGGGATATGAGCCTCTCTTCCTTGATGCTTGCAGCCACCAATTACATGTAGATCAATGAAAATGCATGTAAATGCACAAGAGAGCATGCAAGCCATTGTTCAGTGCAATTAATGGGTACCAGCAAGTATTGACCAGCAAGTGTGTATAGTAGGTTACATTAAACTGACTTTACTGAACACTAAAGAAAAAAATGACATGGGCTCTTGTTAAAATATCCAAATTACTATTGCTATAGTATATCAGATCAGGATGGGCTGAATGTTCTGTTCAGTCTCAATGTCAACCCATTGTTTAAAATGTGGTAAACAAATGAATCACATCTGATACATTTCTTTGTCCACATTGTTGCATAAAAGGTTGCTCAATGTTTCCCAGTAAGATTCACAATATCACAAATAGAGAGCTTCTTCAGCATGCATACACCACACACATACACATGAACATCTAATGAGCTCATTAAATACTTAGTTACTTGATTGATAGATCAACTTAATTACTTCATTAATTGATCTGATTAAAATGATAGGTGAGAAGTTCTTATTGATTCTTTCCTTTCCTTTTAAATGTTATCTTCTAAAATTAGAAGGAATCATCAAGGTGGTTTCACACTGAACATGAATGTAAGATATTTAAAATAACCCCATGTATTTCTATGAATACCTTTAAACACTAAGAAATAGCTGAAGACTATGTCATAATTAACCACTGAATAAAATTGTTTAGGTTAGTAACCGGTTGGGAAGTGGATGAGGCTGAGGCAGGTCAAGTGTAGAAGGCCATCTGCATCCTCTTTGTTGCACTGGCACACTCTGGGTTGTGATATATAACTGTTAATATCATTTTATAAAGGGGAGAAAGTGGTTTAGACAGCAGCTTAGGTGTTTAAGATGCTGCATACATTATGGCAAGAATTAAGGTAGTGAAGTTTGAGTACACATGTATAATCTCAGACCCCCCACCAAAAAAGAACAAAAGAACAACATTAAAAAATTAATTATTAAAATTAAAAATGAGGCATGCAGTGTTTTCTAAATGTTTGTAATTTTTGCTACAATTGTTTTATTACTTTATAAATCAATATTATGCATTGTGGCCACAGAGTAGTCAGAATCCCTACTTAAATAGTACTAATCCTGTTTAATTTAAAGCAGACATAATAGTCTTAACATAGTAATAAGATTACACTATTACTGACCTAATCATTTGCTTCAATCTAAATAACATTTCCTTTTGCAGTTTGAATAGTCAGACTATTGAAGTTACAGTAATTTCTGTCAAAAAGGTAACAACTTTTGGGATTGTTTTTATTGGGAAACAATCGTTCTTATACTTACCATAACGGTCTTTCTTCTTCTCCATCTTAAATTCAATACCTTTGTACAGCTCTCTTGTGATGAGGCCATAGGCAATTGTCATTACCACTCCTGGGATGAAAAACAGGATAAACAACAGCAGAACATACCTGAAAACAGAGAGACAGCTCTTTAATCAAGATGAAAGATTACTAAATTACAAATCAATGCAGATTTAAAAAATTACTCTCCTGGACCAGATGAGTCATTATGATATGCATTGTCAGCAATTCAGCAATACTTACAATGTAAATAAGTGTAAACTTCTTCTTCAGGCATTGATTTCATTAAAATAAATAACAGAAAAGCAGACATAAATGTGTGGCTTTGTAAAATCATCAAGTGCTACATTTTACTAAGCATAAACACCACAAACAATCTTAACAAAACATCATTACATTTATGCAGAATGGTTAACATGAAAAAAAAAAAAAAATTACAAAGTGAATTGGTGTTAATATTTCATTAAAATATTAAAATGAAGTTGTGGGTGTTGCCTGAAAGCATCTGCCTAGGTCTTTTGCACTGATCTTTTTCATCTCTCTAGTGGCTTTATGCATGTATTTGATCTCAAAAACACTTGTCATCCTGTTGTGTCCATGGCTTTCAAATAGATTTTTAAAAAGGCTGTAAGGAAATGGATGTATGAAGGAGCTGAGAGATGATACCGGGTGATCTGGAAGCTTTTGTCTGAATAAATGTGTTTTCAAAGCATTTTGTTTGATATATTTTTGTTTCAACTATTCATTCATTCATCTGCTGCAATGTAATAAATATAGACGGGGTCCAAGGTAGATCATTCGGGTCAAAATACTTTTGATATGACTGGTACAATCCTACACCATCACTCTTTCTCTCTTGATTTGTGAAATTTAATTAATTCGTTAATCGTTCATATATCAATAAGTACACAATTCTGATCCACAGTAGAAGACAACAATCCTTAATATCACATCACACACACAACCATAATTTACACCTATCACACCTATATTTGTATAATATATTTAATATAGTATATATATATAATATATTTATATATTTGTATAATTTTTTGCACTATAGGCAGATTCATCATGATGTCTTGAGACATTGGAGCAGTGCCGAACAAAGGGAATAAATCTTTGGTAATGTTCATTGCAAAAAAAGCACTGGACTGCTGAACACTGATTTTACTTTGTGCTGCAATCGTAGTGTGGTATTGAGCTTTGCCTAACAACTAGTGAAAAACAGGTGATGAAACATTTCTGCATATGCCTTAATTAACAAGTATTTAGTGCATTCCTTAACCATATGTTTTAATGGCTAGTTTTAAATAAGCCTTGCTTTGCTGAAAAAATCTAGAGTTTTACCTGATGTCCAATTCTTTAGCATATGTTTGCCGCGTATAAGTATGTAACCAGTTATGGTCTGTATTTATTTGTTCTATTGCAATACTGGACTTCCTGTCCTATTCCAATACTGGACTTCCTTCAGCCGGCTGTAAATGCATGTACATAAATAAATCCCTCCACCCACATTTTCAATTACCTACAATGGTCAGAGTCACGAGGGGTAGGGGAGGATTAGTTCAGATCTGTGGACTTCACAGGGTGCAAAAGAAAATGTACCTATCTGCTGGGTGGTTGCTGTTGCAGCACTGGGGGATGATCCCCTTGTCTAGCCTCCACCTACTCAGACACAGTCAATCATGCCTGTGTGGCCTGTTTCACTGTAGCAGTGGGTTATAAATTACCACTGTGCCTCCCAAATGCAAAAACGCACAAGAACACAGAGATGAGCACTGAAGCACTGTCTTACCACTCTTGTGCATGGAGTTCACTAGAGCTTCACAGGTTGCCAATGGAATCCTTGTCCATTTCTCCATGACGGCATCATGTAGCTGGTGGATGTTAGAGACCATGCAGTCCTTCACCTTCCGTTTAAGAATGCCCCACAGATACTTAATAGGGGTTTGGTCTGGAGACATGCTTAACGTTTACCCTCAGTTTCTTTAGCAAGGCAGTGGCCGTCAACCCGTCAACCCAAAGAGGTGGCTTTAAACAACGCCATAATGCTCTCTTTAATATACTGCTTATAAATAGCTGGCTTGATATGTTTGGCTTAGAACTACTGTAGATTTTTGGTTGGCTATTCTGAGTTAAATGTTTACAGTAAGTGGTATCACATTTTTTGTATCAGTTTTGTATGTTAATGAGCTAATATTGGGTTTTGCATTCCACATGTGGTGTTAAAGCAATCATCAGCAGCACAATATAATGCATACTGAAATATTCATTATTCTTTTTATGCGAAATTTTTAAGCTATTTCATGTCAGATGTTAGCCAAACCAGGTGCTATTCAGCCTGCAACAGTGCATGTTAAGTGCCTAATGGCTATCATCATTACAGACACCAGTATGACTGGAGAGGTTCTTCTCCTCAGCATGCCCACTAATTACAAAGCAATTCAGCACTTTGATTCTGTCTAACCTCCCACTGTGGACTGAGTCAGAGTATAGAACTAAAATCAAAGAGCACAAAACTGAAAGCTTCAGATCCTTCATCTTGCACAGAGTCATGCATTTTTTCATGTTTCTTGAGACAATCGGAAAATGTGTTAATTGCTCTGCCCCTGCATATTTGGGCATAATTATTAACTGGTTTGAAATTCAGTCCAATCCAAGTTTTTTTAAGGACCTGGACTTCCACAAAACTGACCTTGACCTTAACCCCATATGCTTAGAAATTCACTTTATTGCAGAACATCAGTAACATTTTAATAAAGCATATACAGTCTTAGGTGACTTTCAATAGCTGAACTCACCAGGTCTGTTCCACCTGGCTTTTGGGCCAATCTAGGCGGCACATGTGAGCAGTGGTGTTGTCAGGTTTTCTGAAGGGCACCAGTGTGCTGAAGACAGGGTATGGGACCATGATGCTTACGGACAATACCCAGGTAGCAGCAATTACTTTGTAGGCATGTGAGCGGGTTTGCCATGCCCGTGACTTCAGTGGGTTGCAGATGGCGCTGTATCTCTCAATTGCTATGGCAACCAGGCTGAAGGTGGAAATGCTGACTGAGATACCTGTGGGAGGAGGCAACAGACATGTGATAAGTAGCCTACAGTAATGGTGCTGTAACTAAGTGACAAAATCTTCATACAGGAATCTGTGCCAGACAAGCTTTAAATAGGTGTTGTTTAATCCTGTTGCTCTGCTTGATACACAAGTTTTTTTTTTCTCCCTTTCTTGAGAAGTCTGGATTTATTGAGAAAGAAAACCAATGAAACCAGAAAACCATATGAAATATCATATGACACTTTATGATTGTTGTGCTTTGTCTACATTTAACAAGACACCCAATTATGATTTTAATTGTCCTACAAATGTTAGGCTAGCGGGAGTATCTGAAGTTTTGGATAAATGAATTTGTCCAGAGTTTGTTATACCACTGGGCTGTGTTGTGTGAAAGAAAATACATTAAACACCACAAATCTTTTTCACTGTTTTATGAATTGTGTTATATTTTGCTATCTATTTGTGGTTGGAAAACCCCCTAATGAATCGTGATTATAAATCTTATTTCCATGCAACAGATCATTTAGATCACATAATAGCCTTTGTCTGCGTTAGCCAAGGTTGTAGACCAGCTACTGAATTGCTGATACTTCAAATTAATTAAAGATAAACATTAAGATTAATTTACAAATACTTATTTATTTATTTAAAGCCGAAAAATAAAAAAAAAGGTTAGCATATGTTGGGTTTTCCCAAAATCCCCCCAATCCAAAGATAAGGAAAACCAGTTCCACAAACACACCACCCTGATTTAAACAGTAACATCACTCTTTAAAATGAATTGCCATGCTTTGTGGAACTCTGACCTTTTTAACTGTTTATCAGAATTTAGAAAAAGTAGATATAAAGCTAATGCCAAATCTTTTTAAAAAGAACACTTCTATTCAGTAGAAGCACACATTTTATTAAACGAGAATAAGAAGATGTATAAACTAGACCTGACAGTTTATGGTACTTCAGGGAATTACTTCTCTCCTATTATTCAGTTCTGTTATTATTCAGAACCTCTTATATTCATTCATTTCTGAGGTGTTTGAGAAAGACAAACTTTATATTTGTGCGCACTTGCTTTTAGACCAGGTGATGCAAGGAAAAGAGAAGATTTTTATGAACAAATTCTGAATAGGCACAACTAGAGCTATAATTTGAAGTATTCTGTTTGATTTAACAATCTTCTTGTAATCTTCACTTGACTTCACAGAAGATGGGAGTTTAATTTTAAAAGGTACAGACTGCAAGTACTTCCAAGTACAAATAGTGGAATTGAACAAAGATATGGTTATTTACTCTTTAAAAGGATATATTTTATTTATTTTCATCCCTCAAAAGAATATACAATAAGTCCTTGCTTAGGTCCATAAAAGACCGTGACTAGTGAAGACAAAACTAAAAGGGCAGGAAAGTGCTGGATGACTTAAAAGACAGTAGAAAGCATCTCCTGCAGAGACTGCACTTTTAGTTAACATAATATTGATTGCTTTCCATGACCTTAAGGTCAGACAATAGCAAACAAACTATAAAGATCAGAAACAAAAATTCAATTATATTGGTGACTGGTTGTGGCTGGAGATAATCAGTATGCCCAAAGTCTGTTTTGAATGAATGCGGCAGAATTTAGCAGGCGAAAACGACCAAATAATAAGCATAAAAATGCTAATATATCTGTAGGATGTCACAGAACATTCAACATTCTTATATGTGGCCAGCAACTCTTCCTCTGACTCAAGGCTGGACACATGGCACTGTGGGAGTGACCCAGTGGGTGCTAGCTTTGTGCCAAGCCAGTCTTTCTGAGACTACATTCTGTGTTCTGCTTTTTGAATTAGTTTCTAAATCACATACTCTGACCAGTTTAATAAAATAACTAAGTTACAGTGGCAGTGTCTTAAGAAGGCAGCTGCATTGGGTGCCCCTGTGAGGGCAATTCTAGCTAGTCTCTCTCGGGCTTTGGGGGAAAAAATTAAACAATTTATAATCTCACAAGTGTTAAACTGGTGCTTAAAGGCCTATGTCTTCAGATTAGCAGAACATCAATTGTGCACTTTTTTTTGTGATGCACAGAAATAGTGGCATAATTGCCCTTTATGCCTTTTTCATGGGTTTTATTTTTGTATTATTTTCTGGTGGAGTGTTCAAGATAGATTTCACTTACGTCACATACAGCAATGATTTTCTCTGCTTGCCCTATTATGGCTCATCTAGTTTTATAAAGTCTGTTTAATCATTCTGTTCTTTTTAAGGTAACATGGTTACTGCGTTTCTCATTCAACTATAATGAAAGCTCTAATACATTTAAATCGGTCTTTACATTGTTTATAAATTCATAATTTAACCAAAGCGTCTGAAATTCCTTTTCCCAGCAATAGTGATTCAAATTGGATCTTCATTAAAATGTTAGCTAGATGCAGATAAAATTTAACTTGCCTATTATGAGCAATTTGATTTGGTATCATTGTCATTATGATCACATTCACTACTGAATTAATATTATTAATAATAGATATTATATTACACCCTCTAGGAACAAGTTAAAATAGTATACTAAGATCTAATACAAATGTATATAACATGACATGTTCAAAATACCAAAACCATTCAAATGCTAATGCTAATAAGCCACTGCTCCACCAACTCATCACATCTTTAGGAGAAGTCATTAGAAGTTTTTGGACCAAACAGTTCTAGAAACTAGTTGAGCTCTTCCAAGAACAACTTTTGTTCCAGCGCAATTTTTTTGGTTTGCAACACCTGTAGGAAGGTTGATCACGTCTTGACCAATCATGACATACTTATTTTTCTAAGAACTACAATCGTTTACAGTGTAAATATACGAGAAATAAGGCACTTATTCAACAGTTACAAAAACTATTAAAAAGTTAATTTCCTGCAAAAACACCTACACACACTATCTTGTGAAAAAAATCCGTATAGCAATAAACAGATCTTAGACTCTCAGTTTCTCAGTTTGCCTTTCATTCAACAAAAAAACTAATAACATTAAAGCCACTGTGGATCCTGCAGCAAGTACTAATAACTTTGCAGTATGTGTGTATTAACTATTAAAATAGGCTAATGCTAAACTGCCAAAACATATCTCTGGTCTGCTGTTTTTTTAATAAACAGTTGGTGGTTAGTCCCCTTTTTAGGAAAAGTTTTGCTGTCAGTCATTGTAACCTACGCTGGAAAACAATGTAGTCACGCCATCAAAACCCTAAATCACAAGTATGACATGTAATAAAGTAGTACAAACATTATAATTAGTATTTTATAAAGTTGTTATTTCTTCTTCGAACTTCAATACAAGGTCTATGTCTACAATGCTTTATTTCCGTTATTGGCTATGTGACCTAAGAAATATAAACCTTGCTTTGTTGTTGAGTTCCATATGTGTGGTAATACATAGCAACTGACTTATAAAATACAATCTACTTGAGCAATACTGACAGAAGATTAAAATGCTAATTTTAACTAAATCCGCAGCAAAGTATAGTATACGTATTTCACTCTTTTGATATCTGCTGCAGTTATTGCATTTAATTAAGCATATATATTGTATATATTATTAATTAAGTATATATGTATATATAAAAATATGAATAATACCAGTAATTTGATATGGTACAAGCTTTTTTTTATTTAAAAAAAGAAATAAGACACCACTGCTGTAAGGTGTGAATTTCAAAGTGATCTATCTATCCTTGCATAATATATCTTCCATTTCAATTTGGAATGGCTCTACTATTGATCCTGACTGTATACTTACTATACATATTACATAGTACATGGTTCGGATGTTTCCAACAAACATAAACTATCCACTCCTCTGTTCTTTGTTCTGGGGCTGTGGACTGATCTTGTGATTTGTGCTGGTCTCAGATGCAGGGCCAAAGCAAATTCTAGTCCCCCTATGATGTACTGTAGATCAGGGAATCCTAAAGTAAGTTTGTTAAATGCCACGCTTTCAGATGTAGGCCTCCCACAAAAAATGACTAGGTTGTCTGATTTCACAGTTTGCGAGTAAGTAGACACTCCAGATACACAAACATATGTACACAAGCACTAAAAAAGTGAGTTTTACATAATATGTCCGCTTTAAGATCCGAGCCTGCTGACACGTTTGTGCTCTGGCAGAGTGTCTTTTCCTACATAACAAAGCTATATTTTCACACCAGAAAAAGAAATGCTTAATATCTCTGTTCAAATTCCATTCAGCCCACAGTCCTACAGTCATACTGAGAAATAATGCAGCACTTAAAACAGTATAAATGTTACTGTCAAATCATACACAAAACATAATAGTAATCTGAAGGCCAACAACGTTGTGGGCAATGAATATTATTGTTAGGGGTCGCAGCAGCTAATGACGACACACACCTGATGTTCATCAGCATGCTGACTGCAGGAGCGGTTCGCATGGCTAATTGCGGCTTTATTGCCTTCAGTTTTGTATCAATTCGCATCCTGGATATTGGCTGAGCTGCCACTGCTATTACCCTTTGCTCATAAATTTTTATACTTGTTCACCACAGATCATAAATGAAATAAATTACCCATCCAATCCAATCACTAATACGTCAATCCCCAATCATTTCCAGAAGCCTGGATGCATTTAGGTTGGCAATTCAGGACCAAGGCGGAGGCTGTCCAATCTGTTATGCCGTCCAACCCCTGCACATATGCCATGTTTCTCAGCCAGGGAGGTTTTTGACCATCCAGAGTTCTTTGACAACTCTACCTACCATCTCATCAACCTGTGTGAGGGATCCTGGTTGGTCAGCGACTACACCGTGGAGTTTGGGATGGTAGCTTTGGATGCAAGTTGAAACGACCTGGCCCCCATGGGCAATTTTCGCATGGGTCTTAGTGAGACCCTAAAGGATAAGCTGGCAGTCCAGTGGTTACCTTATTGACATTGTGCCTGACCCGGCTGTTTTAGGCTTGATTGGAGACAGCACACCTGAAGCTCACAGCTGGTTTGAGTGGAATACATGCACAACACCCTGAGCCCTTCTGTGCTACCAACTGCCTTTCCCGGAACAGAAAGCCTCAGCCCAAACTTAACAGTTATGTAGGAAGTTGTGGTGTTTATCTCTGGGCAGATTATCAACTCTGTATTATGTAACCATAGTCATTGTTGAATTTTTTGAATCCTGAATTGGATTATAAAATGTAATAATGTTTATAGAAATGTGTAAATTTAAACAAATATTAACAAATAATATAACATGTATCTTTACATAAGATTGTTATTACCCTCAAAAAAAGTCCATATATTCTCATTGTTTACCAAATGGTGAATTACTTTATGAATGTATATTAAATATAATTTAATTTATATTTTATTTATGGCAATGAAGCTGCTTTCAGATGTACACTAGAGTTCACTTGAATGATTAAAAATGTATATGTTTTGCATGAGAGTACCATTAGATTTAAAATGAAGTTAGGACATTACTGATGTTGGAAATAGTGTTGCAAATTTCCAACATCTTTATATTTGCAATATAAACAACAAACAGCGAGTTATAGGTCAATGGTTTTACCATTTATGGTAAAGGCATTTGAAATATATCAAAACTAAAATAATACCTGATCTAATAAATGCTCTAGTTTATGGCTATAAGAGGGATCAGAAATGACAGGAGAAATGAAGAGGTTCTCACCCATGAAATAGGTCATGGTCTTGCACATGACCGCTCCAAAGATAAAATCTTCAAGCAAATTGGGAATAAGTGTGAAGGGCATGCAGAAGACAGCCATCATGAGGTCACTAACAGCCAGTGAGAGTAGGAAGGAGTTTGTAACGGTGCGCATTCGCTTGTTCACTATCAGCACCATGATGATCAGCAGGTTGCCAAACACGCTCAGGAGAAAGATCAGGGAGTAGAGAAGTATCCTCAGCGAGTACATTTCTGTAGGAAAAAATAGATTTAGTAAATATGATCAGTGGAAAATTTGATGTTTTGACCTTTTAACAACCATAGCAACATGAAGCCTAGTCAACGAGTGCATTACAACTTCAAAAGGATGTCGCCATTAAATACTCATTTCATCCTGTGAATAGGTTTAATTTGTATTTCACTGCATTAAAATGATAATAGATGCTGCAGTGATAACCTAGGTTACAATCCATGGTACAATAATCACCTGTAACGATAGGATTTGCTGGTGTAGTGGCTCATCTTATTCTAAGTACTTTCAGTAGTTTCAAGATCAATCTTACCATAGATGCCCCACCCAGTCAGAGGCAATCATAGACAGTGACATGAAAAAATATATCTCTTATGATTGCCCTGGGCAATCTCAGACATGCAGGTTCTCTGTATGAACTGTAAATCTGTACCATAGCGATGCCATCAGTTGTACTCTGTGATTTTATTCTTCCATTTACCTCTGCATCTTTATGCAGGTATTTTAGTTTCTGGCACTGTAATCATTCTCCTCACTGTGACCGGTGGCAGAATAATCTTGGATGCACATCCAGGATCGTTTGTAACAGTTCCAGATAATTATACGCTTTAACTATAGCCCTAAGAATAGTTGGGCGTAGTAGCTATACTGCTCACAAAAATTATTGTATACTTCAAAATGAAATATCCCATAATTAAATATCCCCTAATTTTTGTAAGCAATGTATTATTGTACACCCTTTGGTTAAAAAAATTGTATGGTGGTACAATCAAGATACAAGATGTATATAAATAACACTCATCAATCAGGTTTAATCATTTCCTTTGCTTATAACCTATATTGTGTTTGGTGTGTTCTTGATGTGGCCCCATGGTTTTCCCCTGGGTACTATGGATTTATCCTAACTCTCAACACTTTATAAACCAGTATGATAGGTGGCTGCTCTAAACATATCTTTATACTGCTGCAAAATATTCGAAACAATTATGAGATTTTAAACAATTCTCCAGTTGGTCAACAAATTGGTGAAATGCTTCAAACAGTGTTCCTCAGAGAAAGATTGGAAGAGATTTACATATTTCACTCCTTCACTCCCATTTTCTGATTTGGCTTCTTTTGCATTGTCTGGAGTTGCTGGAAGAGGAATCACCTTGAAGGCAGCATATTTGACCTAAAATCTCAATGTATTTTTCTGACTTAAGGCTTCCATCACAGAAGTGTAAAGTTTTGCCAAGGGCACTAGCACAAGCCCATACCATGGCAAACCCTGGGTTTTTAGTTTAGTTGCTGGTAACTTATCATCTTTGGTCTGGAGCACACAGTGTACATTTCTTCCAAAAGATACTGTATATGGAGTACTGATTTGTTTTAACTTCTCTTTGAACTCTGAAATATCTTAGGTCTTCAGATGGCCTGGTTTTATCCCTCAAAGTTTGTGAACCCGTTAGAATTTTCTGAATTTCTGCATGAATATGACCTAAAACATCAACAGACTTTCAGATACGTCCCAAAAGTAGATAAAGAGAACCCACGATGCTTGGTCATTTATTTATTTAGGAGGAAAAATGATGAGTTTTAGGAGGAAAATGGTGAGTGGCAAAATTATGTAAACCTCTAGGATTAGCAGTTAATTTGAAGGTGAAATTAGAGTCATGTGTGACTGGGCAGCCTTTTTTTATTTAAAGAACAAAGCTCTATCAAAGTCTGCTCTTCACTGCACATGCTTGTGAAAGTGTACAAAAAGCGGATTCCAAAAAAGTTGGGACACTAAACAAATTGTGAATAAAAACTGAATGCAATGATGTGGAGATGGCAAA
>JAVSBV010000089.1:816283-831430 GCA_033117975.1 Parotocinclus spilosoma | reverse complement strand
AGGATAGTGTCTTTATTAGTGGGCAAACAAAGAAAATCAGCAAGGGATCAAATACTTCTTGGACTCACTGTATCTGTAAAGTAGAATTACATAATGAGTTGGTGATAGTTCAAGAGTAGTGGGAAAATTATTCCAGTTTTGCATGCATGATGTCATGGTTTCCCAGAAAGATCATATCCATTTGCTCTGCCAACTCCTGACTTACCACTCCTTACAAATTTATGATTAATTAAAGGTCTGTGAGAAGTTTTTAATTAAACAAATTAGACATTAATCAGAACTGTACTACAAATTTAGGTACAACCTGATTACCAGTTGACATCTAGTTATTTATTAACCCTGACCACCTAGTGCTAAGGCATAGGTCAACACCTGCCACACGTGTACAGTTGTCCCTGACTGAAAGCAAGTTTAAAGTGAAAGTTTAAAACCAACCCAAGACCAGGTGGCTTTATATTGTATTCTAGATCTTATATCTTCCAAACAGAAGATAATACATTTATAATTCTGCAAGATACAAAAACGTAACAATGAGTATAACCCTCGTGTGCCAGTAATCAGAACCATCCAAATCCAGTAATAGAAACCAAATCCAAATGTTATTATCACTGGAAATAACCCTCATGCTAGCAAATGCTCTTTTTAGTAAGGGAAAGTGTGAGTCAATATACGTAGCTATTGGATAAAAGAGGTGGAAATTTGACCTTAGAGGTTACTGTGATCCTATCTGACCCTCACAGCAATAAGGGACTGTTGAATATATGCAGCCATTACAGCCTGTTTGAGAGCGGTAGAGAGAAAAATGTGTGTGAGGTAATTCTGATAATATATATGAACATATATGAATATCAACTCAAATGAGATGGTTAGTTTATTGCTACCACAATCATTGAAAATGCAAAATCAAGTTACCATGGGCATACATAAACTAGAAACAGCAAACAGTGGAAGAGCTGAATGTGATGAATCACACTTTATCCTCTGGCATGCTTAAAATACAAAAAAATCATGTTTTACAGTGAAAAATGTCAGTTTTTGCTTTGTTTGCTAATGGATAAATATTTTTTTCTATCTACATATTACTAGATAATGAGAAGTGTGAGTCCTGTGTGGCACATAGCTATTAGTCACACTGCAATCTTTTTTGAGGAGTTTTGAGGGGTGGCAATAGCATTACACAACACATTTAATTAAGCCCCTTTTACACTAAAGAACACAAAGAGTGTACACATGAAAAGAAGATATACTGTCCACTCTTGGGAGAGATTTGGAAACTAAGTCATATGAACTTGATGTTAGGGTGTACCCATACTTCCTGCCATGGAGTATATTAAAGGGCACTTAAACAGTAATATATGCGTTCATTGCAGGCAATTGCTTTAAAAATACATGGTAAGTTCATCTTCCTTTACAGTTCCATAAAAATGGGGCACTGAAATGTTTACACTGACAGTGTGTATACCATTCATGAAACTTAGTGTAATTAAATATTTTAGTAAATCAAATGCTCAAATAAACTTCACTGCAGATCTATGCCACAATGTACGTAAGTGTTGAAACAAAGTACAATGAGGTAGATAAAATTAAAGGGAATAAAAATTACAGGGAATAAATACAAAACGCAAAACTCTGCTTTGTGTTAAGTAGCAGTATGGAGTAAGTAGTAGAATTAGCAGATGTATTGAAGCATATGATTATCTACAGAAATAATCAGAACTGTGCCTGAAAGATGGCACTGTCGGACAGGGACTGTGTTTCACAGCCTGTGAGTAAACATTGCTTCACTTCCAATCAAGAATTGCTTTTCGAAGTCAACACAGCACGCAAGAGGCCTTTTGCTCACAATGTTGTTTGTTTACAGTGGAGGGAAACACACAAAAATGGACTGTTCATTAATGCAAATGTGTTATTTGGTCAGATAATTGTTTCTGCCTGTATGTGAATCATGCTAGGCGTTGTGGTAATCAAAGACCTTAGATAGCCTTTAATGAGGATAAATACAAAACGCAATGAGGATTATTTGGAGAAGGTTCCACAATGCCCTAGGGGGGATGTCAAAGAACAATTTATTTATATAGCGCTTTTTACAATGGAGCATTGTCTCAAAGCAGCTTTACAATATCATATTATCTTAAAAGGCCAAACTGAGCAAGCCTAAGGTGACAGTGAAAAGGAAAAACTCCCTGAATGTAGAAGGATAAAACCTTGGGAAGACCAAGACTTAAAAACGGACCCATCCTCCTTGGGTGGCCTAGATGTCAACTGAAATAGTTAATAGCATTATGAATAGTACAAATTAAGTAAATATTAACAATTACATTAAATAATGTAAAAGATTTGAGATATTGAGTCCTCAGCTGGAAGTTCTTGGAGGTACATCGTCTCTTGATAACTAAATGATAGAGGGAGTTACTGCACTCAGCTTTGGCCCGGGCATGGTGGGACTAGTTTCTGTGTCTTGTGATTATGTAGAAAATAGTCCTTTGGTTAAGCTAACTGTAAATTTGAACCATAATGTCTGCATTGAGCTGTTTTTTGCCTGTTGCTCATTATCTCATTTAACATTACATTCCTATATTTATGTGGCCTTCAGATTCCCCAGATACACTCCAAAAGTATTGGAACAGTGAGGCAAGTCCTTTTATTTTGGCTGTAGACTGAAAATTAAATTTAATTAAAATTATTCATAATTAAAATTAAATTATGAATATGAAGCAAAAGATCAGATCAACACTTTAACCCTTACTAACAGGTATTTACATCTGGACCTGAAACACAGCTCAGAGGATTTTTCTTTTGAATAAGTATTGGAATGATTGGGCTCATTAATCCTCATTGATGATGGAATGCATGACGGCAGCAGTACAATAAACATTTTGTCTGTAAAATTAAAGAAAGATGCAGCCAAACCGATTGAAAGATCCATTTTGCGGTAGGATAATGACCCTAAATACACAGCCAAAAGTACAAAGAAGTTCATCAGGGGCAAGAGGTGGAAGGTTTCTCCAGACATTAACTCTATACAGCATGCATTTTATCTGCTGAAGAGGAGACTGAAGGGAGTAACACCCCAAAACAAACACCAACTGAAAAAGGTTGCAGCTGGAAAAACATCACAAAAGAATGCAAAAGTTTGTAATGTCAATGGGTTACAGGATTAATGCAGTTCTTGCAAGCGAATGATTTGAATCTAAATATTAATTCCTATTCAGTTAAATCTGTTTCAAATGTATCTGAACTGTGTATCAGATCCATATGTAAATACCTGGAAATAAAAGCTAAAACCAGTTTGCAATGGTGTCTCTGAAGGTGTGCTGTAGAGTCCAAGATGGGACAGATACTTTGGCAGCATGAGGAGGACCTACAAAACATCAGGCAGTTGCAATATTCTAACATTTTGGCTGATTAGTATATATAGACATGTATATATACTGTATTTAAAAAACACGTGTTTGTTGTATATGTATGTATGTATGTATGTGTAAAAGTATATGTATTTATCACATTCGGAAGGCTGGTGGTGGTACCATGTGTTGTGTGGTCCTCAGAATTAATTTCCAGCAGTCAGATTATGAGCGGCTGAATCATATGTGCATATGTGAACACTGCTACTTACTGCCTTATTCAACAGTATTGCATTGATGCTTGACCCTGACTTTATGGTTCACCAGTCTAGTCAGTCAAGTCAAGGCCACATAATCCAAAAGCAGGGATCTCAACGGTTCTTTAATTCTTGACAAAGATTTACTTGACAAATGAACAAAAACATGACTGAATATATCTAATGTAGTATGCAGGTTGTAATTTCAATATTATATGTAATTGTGTAAATATATTGACAAGTGTGTACGGCTACTTACTCTATTACATGATCTTGATAATATGGACTGAAAAAGTCTAATAATTATACAACATTGTTCTTAAATGAACCTACATTCTGAGATGAAGGAATGTGTTTTGAAGCATGAGTTGTAAAGATGCACAGTATCACATTAACTTAAACACAGAAAACACAATATCACAGACATTCATGTATGTCATTACACAATGCATATATTCATACAACAAATCCAAACCCTGACTTGTTTGCATATGAATGCCATCAGGTTTGAATGAGTCCAGTGAGTATGGGACAGCATCTCCGATTTCTCACAGAGGAGGCAGACACAAAGAAAACTTTACAAGAGGAAATCCCTGAAAGACATTCCACTAATCCTTCTCATCAGAAAGCGAGAGGGTGTGTGATTGGGAGAAGCTTAGAAAGAAAGCATTGGCAGGATTTTTCTATTTTGCCAAAATTTAAGAAAACAATCTATAAAATTGTTATCCCATTATTTGTGTTAGCTAAAAAAAAGTGTGCCATTATTATCAATTACTTACTTAATAACTGTAGACGTTAATAGTTTAATTTATTTAGCATTTATTTTCACAAACCTAGACATGTAGCAAATATTGTTATATAACAATTGTGATTAGTCAATAAATGTAACACTTATTCAAAGAAATTCCCAGCACAAACATTTTTAGAGCACTACATTGCTATTGTTACTGAAAATAGCAGTTCTGTACCTAAATTACAAGGTAAGATAGAGAATCCAAATTAGTAAGCCACTATTAAAGATTGGGACAAATGATAGTCAACCAGCATTTAGCTACTTAGATAGCAGGAATATGTGTGGGTTTTTTTTTTGCAAATTGCATATGCATTTATAATTGTAGTATTTTTTATTTTAGATAGAATACTTTATTCATCCCAAGGGGAAATTCTAACTTTTATAAAAAGAAAGATGAAATAAATGTTCCTATACAATTGTGGTAGGATTAAACCAACCAAAGTATAAATATGCTCATATGCTCAGGGATACTTTAAAATAAAATTGTGAGCAAATTTATGATACTGTTGAGGAACTGTGTAAAAACAAATGTGATTTCAATGTTGCCTGGTTCTAGGTTTTGTAATCAGCATGGAAATTATAGATTTTCTGTGAAATGATATTTAACCCTTTTGGAAAAATAGCATTTACTTGACCCAGGTGCCACTTCATCAGGATAAATCTAGGGAACAGCCACTAGACCATAAACTAAAACAGGCAGTTATTGAACATGGTATTTCCCCAGTGCTCGATAAGGTCTCGGTGGATGTGTGAAATGCATGCATGGATTGAAATGGTGACTGCTTTGGTGGTCGGTCCTTTAACATGACACAGGGTGGTGAGAGGTCCCTCAGGTCAAAGACTGCAAAGCCAAATGTCTTCAAATAACCCCTGCATATTGATTGCTTACACATTGGGGACCATCCTCTACCAAATTAACTTCAAATTTAGTACAAGCACTGTCCACTCCCTTAGTCTCAAATACTCAACCAAGAATATGCATATGGCAGAATGTGCAACATTACAAAAATAGTCACAAACAAGTTTGAAAATATAAGTACTTTAATATGCCTAATGACTAAAATGTCAAAATATATACAGACAAAATGATCTACTTTGGTAATAATTTACATATCTGGTACATTTACTGAAATAAAACAGCTTAGTGGCATATTGCATTGTATACAGTATGAATTATATACAAGAAGATTACAGTCAACAGTGTGTATGATAATGGTAAGGGGGAAAATCAGATGACCCTATACTTAATTTTAAACAGACATATTATATGCAGATCTATCTTCTATATTTTAGAAATACATATAAATGGTAGAGAAAGCAAGAATAAAAATGTGACCAGTGCTGTGTGAAATAAGTTTTTTTTTCTAATCATACAGTCACAGTCTGGTATCATTAAAACATTCTGTAAAATTCCTCTTAAAACCTACGAGGGAGCATTAATAATGTAGTAAGAATTAAAGCATTAATTACATGCAGGGGTGGGAAAAATAATCTACTATGAAAGTTCCATCATGGCAAACTACTGAATTCACCATCTTAAACATATTTATTATGTGTGTCACGCAATCGATTTTTATAATACACTGCTCACAAACATTATGGGATATTTCATTAGGGGATATTTCATTTTAAAATATTCCCTTAATTTCTGTGAGCAGTATATTATATAACTTTATAGATATTTATGTATATTATATTTGGTGTATAATATAATATAGAATCACTGTATTTAAATCTAAAAAGGCTTGCTGAGGATGGTTTGCCCATGGATGCATCTTCCCATGCATTTAACAAAACTTTAAGTAAAAGTTAGCTCAGCTACAGTAGGTGGAGAGGATGTATTGGATTAGGTTGTGTGAGTTTCTTGTCCAGTCTGAGGAAAACATTACCCCCATCATAAAACATGCCAATGGCAAGCTAGCAATGCACATCAGTGTAATTTCTAACAGACGGTAAAAGGTCTTTGACCTTCCTCTGATACACATCCTCTGATCAAGACACTCATAATGCAAAATCAGAATGATTCACAATCAGTGCTTCTCTCTACAAAAATCCTTAAAGGTGTTTTGCAGAACAACAGAATATGGTCCAATTCTAATCTATAAAACTATATTTGGGGTGCAAAGGGCTATTTTGGACCTTTTCAATGGTTTATTAGGTAAGTAAGATTTTTACCATAAAGCATCTGTATAATGATAATTCATAAAAATGTATTTAGTTGTAGTGTTGATATTTATATGCAGTTAAAATAAAATACAAGTAGCTTGCTACATCCTGTATATTTATTGTTAGTAATTCCACAAGTTCAGAAACACTACAGGCAGTACAGTAACTGCTAAACATTTAAAATGTAAAAGACCCTACGCATAAATCCAATAGCATAGCAGTTCTTGGTAGCCAGTACCCATGTGGATATTAACACAAATAGAGTCTTAATAACTTACATCATTTTATTCCCAGCCAAAATCCTGGCCTGTCATTTGGTAGAACTTCAGATTAAAGGGCCTATAGAAGTCTCTGAGCCTGTACAAAACTTCAGATGGTATATGAGGATGAGCTCTGCCTTTTGATTTTCCAAGACACCTTGGCTTGCTGCTGCCCTCTGGTTTCTTTAAGCATGGAAAGCCTTTGGTCTGGTTGAAGTAGAAGTGTTTGTTGGTAACCAGCCTCTTTAAACCTAGAAAGTCCTGTACTCGTTCCATTTCACTGGCCGGATCCTTCACGAGTCTCTCTCCACTCACAAAAAGCAATCTTGGAAGTGGAAAGTATCGCAGCCAGTTCTCTAGATGCTTGGCATAGATGCCAATGCGTACAGCACTCCATGATGTGTCAATCAGTCCTGTGCTGCTGTTTTTGAATGCCAAGTTCTGGAATAAAGGAAGCCCGGGGTTTTTCGTAAGTGTCTGGGTGTAGTCAGACACAGCTCGGGTAACAGGGTCCCGCACCACCACAATAAGTTTGGTGTTGTGGTTCATAGTGAAGATGCGCCGAGGGGCCTCTCGTGTCACAAAGTAGCTGGGTGTCTTCTCCATGGTGATCTGTCCCTCTATAGTACGAGGCATTAGATTCCTATAACACAAGAAATTCAAAACAAGCAGAGTCTAAATCAGTAATCAGTCTCATCAGAGACATACAAGAAAAGTGGTTTAAACATACTTACTGTAAAAAACTAAATCTAAATTAATCTCTTCTTAATAAATTCCAAACATACAGTCACTATGTCTAGTGTTCCACTAGTGCACAAGCCTGAACCAAACCCCTTTATTATAGCACTCCAGTTTGTTCGTTTATTGATTATGCTCACCTGTAACATTCCTTTTACCTCTTTCTGATTCATTGATTTCTGATTGTTTGAATTCCCTGGTTGTTGTCCAGTTATCAGCCCTGCCTTTAAGATTGCTTGTCCATATATTGTATGTGTTTTGAACTTTGGACTGTTTGCTGACAAGTTTCTGTCTTTGTTCCTGTTCTTGCTGTCTGTTTGGTTTACTAATAAAACTAATATGCACTCTTTATAAGACTCTTTGCGTAGCATAGTCTGACAATAAATATCCATCAACCTTATCAAGCAAGCTTTAACCTATTTAATGAGTCTTCTTTAAATAACAGCAAATCTTAAAATGACAAATGTGGATATTTACTTTATTAAAAAGCCATCCTTGCAAAATCAAGCAAGCACAAACAGCCAGACATAAAACGTCTGGTTTGGTTTATAGATAAAACCTCAAAAATCCCTTAACAGTAATTTCCTGTGGGATTTCCACCAAAGCACTTCTAAATGTTTCCCCCAAGCAGCCCTCCATACTTATTTGAGAAGTTTCAGCTTGGCTGTTTTGACACTCCTGACTTGAACACCAGAAGCTGTTTTTGGAGCACTGTAAACAGAACCACTGAATTCTGCCCGTGGACTGAAGGCCACGGGTGTCCTACACTGATTAGAAAGAAGTGGAGTACATCCCATTGCTTTAATGTCACCTCATTGTTTCCTTTCCTTGATTACTACCACTTACTCTGAAGATGTAAGATGGACGTGAACACTGAACGACTGAGGTTGAACCTATGTTCTAAATGTCCTTGAACCCTGAAACACCACTTCAAATTGCTCCCATTTGATGACTTGTATGTAATGTGTAAAAATATATATTTACAGCATTTAGCAGACACCCTTATCCAGAGTTACTTACAACTCATACAGTCTTACAGTTCAATCAATCGTGGGTTAAGGGCCTTGCTTAAGGATCCAACTGTGGCAGCTTTGGCATAGGTGGGATTTGAACCCTGGACCATGAGAACCAGAGTCCAGTACCTGAACCAGAATCAGAATGGATCAGACATGTATTAAAGCTGTAACATTAACTTACATACATAACAATGTTTTAAACAGCTTTAATACATGGTTATAAATCATGTAATTAATGGACTTAATTGGGGCTTATCCAGCACCAGACAGGTACCAATCATAAACAGGGCACTAGTCAGATGTCAACTGAACTAATCTTTTTAAAATGTGAGAGGAAACCAGAGAACAGGAGACAGAAACATGGATATGCAGAACATATTGCAGTGATTCCATTGTATATTCCAGTGATTATGCATTTTATTTTTGACACATTAGTTAACGTAGACCAGAATAATAAATACTCCTATGTAGAATACATAGGTGTGGCCTCTTTCTGCAAGCTTCCTATCTTTTACCACCCTAAGTCCACATTACACATATGGGGAAATTATACATCCATAAACCACACACTTGATTGATTTCCAGTTCTGAAGAATACAGGAATGAGTAATCGAGGAGGCTCTAAAGTACTGAGATGAATGGCATGAGTACTATACAAATGGGATGCTATTTACAGTTACATTAAAAGCATATAAATCATGTTTTACATAAGCAAACACATCCAGATTGACACAAATGTGCATGGTACAATCCAAGCCACTACACATTAAGGAATTTTCTCAGCGCACCAACAGTGGCAGCTTGGCAGTTTTTGAATGTCATGATCATTAGTAATCCAGTACCAAATTGATTTACATGATGTAGAGTATTTTATCATATTTGTAAGGTTTTCCTTTTCAATAAAAGCATGCCAAACTGTTGCACACATCCACTAGTGACATACAAACAATTTATTAGCTACCATCAAACATTATTTATTTCCTGTTTTAACACCATCAGAGCACAAATTTATTCGACACAAGTGGAAAAACACACAGAATGGGACACCAGTCTGTTGCAGGGCAGCGTAGGTATCATTGCTGCAGTTCACTGAGATGATTCCCCTGTTTGGCCTCCCCTAATTTAGACCAAGCAAATTGTGCCTGAATAATGCTTGACTCAGCCAAAAGGTACTATGGGGACCTAAGTCGACACACTTGCACTCTACCACACGACTGTGTTCTACTAACTTATCCTCATGTTAACTTAAAAATAAAGCAACATCTTTTTTTTACATAGATATACTAAAAGACGTAAAAATGTATCCATTGTCACATCCAAGATAGTTCTAGTCATGTAATTAATTCCATTGAGGTAACTCATGACCAAGTCAAACAGGCACTCTCCATCTTCACATTTTCACATTTTCAGCATGCCATTACCATGAGGCTTATAAAAATATTGCTAATAGGAGTTTTACTTATGTGTGAAACCTCAACTGATGGGCACATTTGAACATGTTTTTTAGCTATTTTCCACTTTTTCCATTACTTTCAAAATGTTTTGGTTCATAAAGATATTATCATAATGGTATGCTTAAATGGGTTCATGGGTTTTGTTTTCAGCTTTGAGTCTCAGGATCCAGCTGTCTGGGCATGCGTGCATACACATATTCCAGTGTTTAAATCAGTGTAATCAAGCTAATGGAAGCCACAGTGTAGCTAGCCTTGTCTTCTGACATCATGTTTACATTTGAGAGAGTTAGCATGGAATCCGTGAATAGTTTGGACACTTCCAGCACCGTAAAAAGGCCCACACAGTCACCAATACCACCTCTTAATCTTCAAAGCTAAAAAGATCAGCGATCATTTTCCAGCCCATTCCACATCCACTAAATATCATCATATTACGAGGCTACTACAAAACACTGAACTCTTAAGTTAAACACATGGCTGTTCTTTATCGAGAACCAACAGCTGCTAGAGTGATACAGGATAGCAACAGGGCTGCTTATTTTGACATTGTATGGTACTAGTGATTAAAAGGGCTATTCTGTGGCAACGCTGAACAGATTTATGTACCAACATGAAGCCTTAATGTCAGTCTTTTTGTTTACTGGCCAGTAGCCTGGAAGGCCTTAAATTTGCATTAATAATTATAAAACTAACATGCAGGCCAGTCCAAGAGTGAACCGTAACTACAATAGGTGTTTATTTATTTTATGATGGTCCCCTTAGCAGTTCTTTGATTAGTAAACATACATTTATTTGTATTTGAACATGAATTGCTTTTTAAATGCAATTGTCAAGACATTGGTGATTATAAGTATACACAATAAAAATGGGCCAGACCATTTTTACAGTAAGACTTTGCAATGCTAATGTACCAGGCCAAGTCCTTAAATACAATTCACGTGCTAAATGAAGTAATTAGCATCTGTGCACCCAAGCTACAGAATAAGAGTTCAAAACGGTGGTGATGGTACCCATTGTGGCTTGTGGCTACTGCCTTCCACAGATCAAACATATTGAATGTTGAACATACACTTTTATAATCTAACAAATGTTTCATCTATTCACATTCACATTCAATCATTTTCTGGGCATCCCCTGTGCCTTGTCTGGAGTAATTGTCCGCTTAAGGTTTCTTCCACATATTTTATTTGCCATTTATCATCTAAGGCTGCTCATATGGGGCTTTGAACCTGTACAGATGCTTTGAGACAATACTATACCATAACTATACCATTACTTCAAAAATAAATTGAATTTTTTTTGTATTTTCTAAATAAGCTGCATTTTACACCAAACCATCCCTTTTTACAGATATGCATTCTTTATGTTTTGTGAAACAGGGCATAGCCCTATAGTCTTTTATGCTACTTTAATGTAAAAACAAAATGTATTTTTGCAAGAAAACTGAGTGCAAACAGAAGTAAAATTCATGCATTTACGAACATTATTTTTAGCTTGTTACAAATAGGTCGAGGAAAGTCATACACACAAACACTTGCATAAAACTCTCTAAAAACATCAACCAAGTCAGAACAATCTCTAATACAAACGTGAGCTAATAAGCTTGACCAGTAAAATAGTTGCACAAACATGCAAAGACATCTCTGCCTTGCCATCCTAGTGGGGACTTTTCATAGATATAATGATTACTGTTAGTAATGATTACTAATTAATGCTACACCTAACTCTAACATTCTAACCATAAAAAAATCAGTTTGCTCTTTTGGTTTGTAAAAAGAAAGCCTTAGTAGCTGTAAAAAAAAAAAAAAAATTATAAAAAAAAAAATCGGGCCTGCCCAAACCAAATAACACACAATAAATCTCTATTTTGTAAATTTACTAACTTGACCTTTACTCTTATACAAGTTTTGCTTTAACTAATTGGCCTTAGAAAGTAATGAAGCTTCATGTTTTGCATTTATACACACTGATTTTTACCCAAATTAGTTTGTACTACGTGTAACAAATTGATGTATTGAGAAAGCTACTATTTGTTTTCCTATTTTATTTTTTTTTTTATCAAAGAAACCAATCCAGGCGACACACCCCTGAACATCTTTAAGCAGTGCCACCGGATGCTCCCCAGAGGTCTGTGCAACATCTGGCAATAATGGGCTTCTGAAAGAAAACAGCTGAGAATAACAAGGAAGCTGGTATAAAATCAGTAGGTTTAAGGAACAAACTTAAAGCTGTATCAACTGGATATTAAAGTAGGGTGTTTCATTTATTCTTAGGATGTTGTATTTATTTAGATGACTATATATGTAGACTATAAGCAGACAACTTGTTTGCTTGTGTTATTGTTCACTCATTACCCAGTATGTTAAAGCAAAACCAATCTAAAAATATTTCCCAGAGTCCTAATAAATAGGAGGACTGAGCAAAAACAAACAAAACACCATTTGCCATGTCATCTTCAGAACCCTCTCAATTATCCACACTCTCCTTCATTATCAGTTTAGGAACCACCCAAAAGCCTTTAAAGTGAGTCACATAAACATGGTATCAGTCTAAGTGCACTCTACACTGTAAGTGTACTCTGGAGGACACAGCCTTGTCATTTCAAAGGCAAGTAGAAGCGTCTGAAGACTGTAGTAAGCAATTAAAATGCAAAAAAGTAATGGTCAGTAAAAAGCAAACAGACAAATAGAGGGGGGTCTGGTATGTGTTTGCATGTTTAATTTTGACCACACATGGTCAAAATTGCCAAAGCACATAAGTCTAATTTGAAGCCTCACAGAAAGCCCCATGATTGTGTTTTTACTTTGAATTTATTTCCTGGCAACCACATTTTGAAGTGATTATATGGATGTAATTAGTACATAGTTCATGGAAAACACTATGTCAACCCTAATAGCAGTGTGTGTAATTGAGTTACATGACATTAAGTGACAATACAGAGGAAATATAATTAGGGTTCAAATGACCATAAAATATGGAGGTATTCATTTACTAATTCTTTAGTTAACATGAGCAAAAATTTGCTGCTAACAGAACCTACACAGGATTCATTATTTCTAATGAGTAAAATAACAAAACATTTTTTTATAAATAAAAAACTAAAGTAAGTACTGGGGGTGTTGACAGGCATTAATCTGATGCATGTTTTGTATCTTAACTGCAGTTACAATTATTATCGAAAAGAGTTGACAAGAATCAAAAAGTATAGTGGGTGGTTGAAGGATTATAATGATCTACATACATAAAAATAATAAAACAAAATGATTTTCATACAAGTGTGAGTGGCAAAATTATGTAAACCACTAGGATAAGCAATAAACTATGATGGCACAAAGATAGGTGTTGGGGAAAAACACTTTATGAACATTGTGGTCTAAATGAGAAGCAGTGTGTCTGTTAAAAAAACACGCTACATTCTAGTGAAACTGCAATTTGTAAAACATGGTGGTAGTATGATGACTTGGGCCAGTTATATATCTGGGCAGGACAGCTTGTCTTCATTAATGGAACAATAAATAACATATTATACCAGCAACAACTGAAAGACAATGTCTAAACAACAATCCATGAATCTCAACAGAATGTTTGCCATGTAACAAGACAGTGGCCCTAAGTCACTCTACCAAGAAATGGTTAAACAAATATAAAAGTTTTGTCAAAGTCTAGACTTTAATCCAATGGAAATATTGTTGATGCAGTTCATGTGAGGAAATCCACCAACAAGCCAGAGTTGATGCTTTTCTATATAAAGGAATGGGCTAAAATGTATCTAGCTGGTAAGCAGGAATGATAACCAGTTAACAGAAATTACAATTACTGTTACTTTACTGCACATGTGAGTCACACTACATACACAAAGTGAGAGTTAACATATGTTTGTCATCTGTAATATTGGATCATTTTCCTCCATAAACAAATGACCACATATTCAAAATGACTAATTATTCTGTCTCATTTGTTTAACTTTGTATTTATCTACTTTTAGGTCTTATATGAAAATTATGTTGTGGTGACGTTTTTGGTAATATTTGTGCTAGAGCTCAGTATTCACAAACGTGTATGCACCTACTGTAGGTGAAGGGATAACATTTTTGACACATTCCAATCAATTTAGAAATGTCAGAAGCCATAATGTTAGGAAAATAAGGTTCTCTGGGAGAAAATTTATGAGCTAGTGGTCAGTTTTGACTGAAAACTGTACATTTGTACCTAAACCCATCATGCTGGGATCAGATTGCATGAGGGGGCATATCAAATACTAATTCATTCTAAAATACATTCATTGTTGTCTTTTTATAATTTATTTTTCAAAGATTAAATTTTTCACTTAAGTAGTTATGTTCACCATATGATATGTAATGAAAATAACTGTAGCATTTCTGTAGCAGTCACATACATTCACCTCCACTGTATTTTGAAGTTAATTACAATCAAAACCTGCTACCCAAATTCATTCGATGTGATTACCAGTTTTAAAATACGGGGTATTGTAATACATTAACCGACTATCCAAATTAAAATTCCATTATACAGAATAGCAATGGAAGTAGATGGTTTTCTGTTTACTTGTCTAACTGATTAATCTAATTAGTGGTGTTTGTCACTAGGAAAAATGTGCTGAGGTGATGAGATAAGGCATTCTAGTTACAAATTAGGTACATTATGCCAGCAGACTTTAATTGGACTTAAATAACCACAAAAAATGTAACAATTATTCACATATTATTAGAATTATAAGTATAACTCCTTAGAAGAAAAATACATTTCTTGCCATCACATTTGATGTTCCCCATCCATCTTGGCTGTGTCTTGACTTTTTTAGGTCGTAGTATTGCTACTGAGATAAAAAAAAGCACTCACAATGTGTATATTTGTAATAATTGTTCTACTTCAATTATTCTTTATTTATTTTAACCACATGCCATTATTTTGCTCACACAAGCTAGTACTTGTTATTTGAGACCTTATTAAGGCACAGGCTGAGCCTGACATCACTGCATTATGTATACTAAGACAGCATTATATGATACAACAGTATTACAGTGTATACAGTGCATCCGGAAAGTATTCACAGCGCTTTACTTTTTCCACATTTTGTTACGTTACAGCCTTATTCCAA
>JAVSBV010000089.1:797487-807869 GCA_033117975.1 Parotocinclus spilosoma | reverse complement strand
TGGAAACAACATATTTTTCCCTTAAAATGATACATTCTCTCAGTTTAAACTTTTGATCTGTGATTTGTGTTCTATTCAGAATAAAATATTAGATGTTGGCACCTCCACATCATTGCATTCAGTTTTTATTCACAATTTGTTTAGTGTCCCAATATTTTTGGAATTTGGTTTGCACATTCTCATTATTTAATTTCAATTCTGACAGTCACTGAGCACCGAGGATGAGCTGTTCTATTGCCAGTGCATTCCTGACAAGTACGTTGATAGTTGGGGTTGAGCTGTTGACGTGTGATGAATCTATATCAATATTTTTATAGCATGACTTTGAGCTTTGCCAAGGGTGTAACTAAACATATTTAGTGTTGCCAGGGTCCATAGTCTATCATGTATCAACCATTATGTGCTAACACTGCGCTACAGTGTTGTGTTTGACTATGGTAATGATATGGAACATGGTTTAAGACTCAATGTATACTTTTAGCAGTTAGAAAACCAGACATCCATTTTGATATTCTTAAACAACTTCTGCCTATTATACAGCAAATAATGTGGCAATAAGGCAGCATGATCATTTATGCAGCATGAATAAATGCAAGAGATTGTCATCCTTTATTAATCCTTTATTTAATATTTCCATCACCAACATAGGATATACATGTGAAGAAAATGCCCCCAAACTCTTTAAAAACATATGATAATCTCTGTCTATGAGACATACTTAGTAACTCCATCACCAGTACTAAAATAGTATCATTAAAGGTAGCATATAATGCACACTAAAATTTATATTAAAAAAAATGTAATACCCTTCACCTTGAATTAATAAAAAACCTCTCATACTCTGTCTTGGCATATAGAACTATCTTTGTGAAACATACATGATACCAAAATGATCACAAGATAAAAGTCATTAAAAATCTAATTGATAAGAAAATCATAATTGTTTTGCACTTCTTCTTAAAATACACTTCTTTATGAAAAAAATCCCATAATTAATTATCCCCTAAATTTTATGAGCACGGTATTTCACTTAGGCATGAATACTCTAATAACCGTTAAAGTTTAGTTTTCCACTCATAATTGATTAAATATTAACTTGAATTAAAACAATACACAAACCCATACACACATTGAGTTAAAATATGCATAACTCTCTGTCATAGATGCATAACTCTACGAAGCTTAACTTGAATTCAAACAGAGCTCCTTTCAGATTTAAGAGGAATTCTCACCCTGTCATACACACTCTATTTTTAGCAGAACTGCAACTCTGTATTGGTGACTTTACTGTGCAAGTTTCTGACACCATGTCAAGTGGCTTGTAGCATTCCTATATACAGTTGGTGTGATTCTCTTACAGTATTGTAACAATGAGAATGAATGAGTTACAAAGAACAAAATAAATTCTCCAACATGAGCCCTGATCAGGTTACAAAATGAACAACATAAAGGAGGAAGCTGGCACAGAGCCAACTATGATGACTAGTACATAGATAATGGACAAAAGTTAAGGTGTAACCACTCATATAAGCTCGAACTTTATATCCAGTTTTGTGCTTTTCTTAAGAGATTAAATATTAACTTTTATAAGGATGCATTAAAATAAAACCCAGTTACCCATATACAAGCGGAATGAAAAATATGCATAACTGTATATCAGATTTAACATTATAGTTCCAAATCTTTACTAAACCAGAGCCCAATATTTTTAAGGATATGCATTTTTAATTATTTACGAGTCTTTTGCACTTAATGTCTGATATTAAACTGCTCTTGTGTTCTTACATGTTTTAGAGTACTCTGGTCTTAAACTTCCTTAGGCTTTAACTACACAGTAGTGAACAATGGTAAGTTTGTTTCATAGAAACAACTGACATCTGCCTCATACCGGCAAATGAGACTGTACACAGATTGGACTGCCTGACTGACAGTGATTCTGAAGGTTGAGGATCAGCAAGATCGGTCTTACTACAGAGGGTAAGAACGAGTCTGCAGGCTGCGTCCTTTTAGGATCCGTCTCACCTAAAAAAAAGAAAGAGCAGGTTACAGTAGAACTTTTGGGTTTGTGACTGGCAGTTTTATTATTTGTTTGTGCAATGTGATCTATATTAACACCAATGAGTTGGACCTGGAGGGGTCAAGATAGACATGTGATTTCACTAAGAATAATATATAGATAAGACAGGGAATCCATCTATTACACTTTTCAGATTTAAGAGATCCAGAGTATTGCATGAATGGATATTTTTGAGGTTTTATCTCACATCTGCGAGAGATAGGGTGAGTGCTTTACTGTTGCACCACTACAGAGCCAGTGACTCATCATATATTCACAGTAGAATCTAAGTAAAAACATTTGCATTGACACTTGTAAAATTACATTGTATTTTGCAATGGTGTTTGATGTGCAAATTTTTATTACCAGCATGTACTTGTTGCTCACCTGATCCCCAGTAGGTCCTTCGGGGACAAGTTGTATTGGCTGCTCGTTTTCTAGGTTCTTGACACTGGGGTCAGCTCCTTTTCTCATTAGCAACTGTACGGCATGCAACTGTGCTTGTCGGGCATTTTGCGCAACCGCCATGTGCAGTGCTGTGTTCCCGTTATATGCCTAGTCAGGACAAATGAAACAGTTTAATGCTGGTTCACAGGATCAGAATAGGTATATGTGCTTTCATTTGAGTACCTCATTGTCGATTAATTGACTTTCTTACCATCTTGATTCAAGTTAATGGTAAATCAAATTGGTCTTAAGAGTTTTGTTAATGTTTAAACAGTTAGAACTGTTAATTGCCAAATTCAGGTTTTGTGAAATTTAAGCATGGTTTTACCAGTAACACCATGGCAGATTAATAGTTTTCACACAGTCACCATAAAATATCTGAGTAGTTCATAGTAGAATCATGGCTAACTATTCAATGATTATAGTTCCCATAAATTGAATATTATATAGTTAGTTCTATTAGTTCTAGTTGAACTGCTGAGGTATCGTAAAATGATTATATGTATGAAAAACTTAAAATTACTGCATTTTGTTGCAATATTTATTCTATGCTGGTTCTACTATGTACAATATATGCAATGGGGGCTCACCTTGATGTTGATCACAGAAAGTGAGTCTGGTTGATCCAGGAAAAGACGCAGAAGTTCGACGTTTGCCTCCTCTGCAGCCATATGCAGAGCAGTGCGTCCACTTTTGCGATCCTGAGAACATAAAAAAATCACACTGGTTAAAGGACCGGCGTCACACAGTGTACCTCAGCAGAGCAGCCCTGATAAGGTAGAGCTTACCATTGTACCATAGGAGGCACCCATAAGCAGAAGAGTGTTGATACATTCTCCAAGCAGCTTTCTCCTTTGCATCAGAGCTGCAGCTTGGGGAGACTGAGGTGCCGTCACAAGACTCAGTTCCTGAACCACTGCGTTGTGGGACAGGACTGCAGTATGCAGAGGGGTAAGACCTAAAATCAAAAGACAAATCATTTAAGACTTATGATGGACACTTATTAGAAGAGTAATATGATGTGAAAACATATCTATATGTTATGAAACTGTTTTTAAGTTGTGTTTACCCAGATCTCAAGAACAGGTTAAGTCTAACTGATTAATTCACCTTATATATACACATTTTTTAAGGCAGCTACTCACGAATAAATATTATATTTCATTTGTTTCTTTAATTTTAAGTTTAGCTTAAATAAAGTGCAGTTTTTACATGCAATATTTACCTGCCAGATAAATGAATGTATTATACATGCATGAGAAAATGGTTTGCATTTGCTCTAATTACTTTTATTGAGGTTTGCTCTTTTGTGTACTGTCCACAAGGTAGTATAGTTTTCTAGTCATGTGACTCATCAAACCAGAAACACTCTTTTGAAAGAAAACTGACAGCTCAAAACAAAGTGTTTTGGTTTTGGTAGTACTCAGTTTTGACTCCTTGAATTTTCATAATTTCAGCATAAATATGACAACATTGCAAATTGATATGCACAGTTTTGACCTAATTACAGTGCTTGAATTTTCATGGTTTCAGCATGAATATGATAAAACAACATTCTTACGCAGACTCAGCAAATAAACTCACCATCGTAGTTGACTGCCTCAAGGTTCACCTTTTGCCCATTGCAGTGCATATATTTTCGAATAGCCTGAATAGAGATATAACAATGATGAACTCATTCTGTCTGTTGTAGCTCAGTCACACAGAATTCTATGATATATACAAAATAAATTTGTCCAAAGGCCTTCTCTGTATGTTGGTGCTACAGGCCACTTTCAGACCACGTTATCTGAAACGTGCATGCTAAAATCAACAATAACATGTAAATATCTTTTTTTGCAAACAAACAGACCATTTTTGATAGCGTGAGAAGTCCTGTTAATAGCTGACAGAGGTGTTTATAATTGACTCTTAACATTATAAAGGGTAGTTGTACTCTGGAACTAGTTTAACAGGATTAGGGGATTTTCTGCTGCTGTTATAAGGAAATAAACACCAGTTAGTACAAGGAAGTTATTTAGCCACGCTGATTAGCTGACAGGCAACGAGAGAGTGGGAGCACATTAGATCAATAGATTAATGATTAAGGTTTAAAGTAGGACAGGTAACGCATACAACATTTTTATGTGCCAGATGAATTTTCTTAGCTCATTTATTTATCTCAAATAAAAGTTACATTTTAAACTGACTCTCTTTGGTATATAAAAGAAACGTTTTGCTGATGAAATTTTAACCAGGTTATGACGATAAAGATTAGGATAAGTATTATATACAGTATGACTAAGAGGGAGATATTGTTTTGCTAAACGAGCGGTTTATAAAGAATCTTTTAGCCAAAATTCTTAATATTCTTAATCTTATATAATAATATTCACAAAGCTGAAAACACTGGCCTAAATGTATCCTGTTGCATATTCTGCTACAACACATAAATCACATAGATTCTCAGTGTTAGTGGTATGCTGTGTATGCTCTTTGGTTCCAAAGGTTAAACTTTCCTGGCTCATTGAGGCTACACCTTTTTTTATTACCTGCATTTGCAAACATCAAACAGAAATAAAACGATATCAGAAATGTTAAGAATTGTTTCAAATATAAAAGTTAAACAGAAATTTACATAATCACCCAGAGGGATGTCCATTCAAAGTGGAAAGCAGGGTGTAAATAAACTACACAGATTATTGATATTGATAAATTATGTAGAACATTATTAACATAGTTAAACTAGTTCTCCTGCTCAAGCGTCCCTCGTACTTCCAGTTATTCCTAGTGTTGCATATGTTATAAATTTGTTCTGTCTTGTTTAAGTAGCTTAAAAAAACGTTCTTTGTTTGATAAGATGTTTAATTCAAGGCCTGCATGGTTGCTTAGCTGATGACAACTTACATCTAATTTGCGCAGATGCAGAGTGACATATATGTATATATTTGTGCGTATGTTATATTAAATGTACCTGCACATTAAATAAAATTAGGATCATAATATAACTGGTAATCTGGGAAGAATTTTTTAATTGACTAGATAAATAAAGGGGGTGTGACAAAAGTGTGCAAATGCTAAAGTGTCTCAGGGAAGTACATCCCATCTTCCTCAGCAAATCCCCCTTAACAATGCAAAATATAATCACAACAAATTACATAAATCAGTAGGAGTTGAAGAATTTTCCAGGACTGGCTGTTTTTCTTAAAATATCTCTTGGATGAATCAGACTTTCACTTTCCACTATCTACAAGCAAACAACTTTTGTGAAAAGTAGGTTGCTGAAAGCAGGAAAGAATGTTTACTAGATCTCACCCACTGATCTTTTACGGCCAGCTAGTACATGTTTATGGCTTTTACATAACCTTTATCGCACTGATTTAATATTTGTCATACTACTTTAGACATTGTATAGATACCTTTTTTTTGTTTTCTGATTAACAATAGCTCCAAGGAAACTAATGTTACAGAAACTACTTCATTTAACTAAAAAACAGAAATTAACGTTGGTACTTGAATAAGTTGGAGCTAATCTCACTTCAGTAAATATAAACTGAGTATGGAAACTAATATTAATGTGGAAAAATCTCAGTTTAAGTCAAAAAAAGAGTGGATGAACTCTCAATACAATGCATGTAAAGAGTGAAATGAAATCTCTAAGGACTTCATATAAAGGGTGGAGGAAAACTCTTTACTTCATGTAAAGGGTGGAGGGAATCTTAATTTAAATGACATTTTTATTTAATTGAAACTTTTACCTGTAGGATAAGGGTGTGGCCCTTTTCTGCACACACGTGGAGTGGGGTACGACCCCAGCAGTCTGCAGTGTTCACCTGAGCACCCAGAGAAAGAAGGTCTTGCGCAATCAGGTGTTGGTTGGCTGCCACACTTACTTGGAATGCAGTCTGAATAGGAGAGATAGAAACATGCCTTTTCCTGTTTCACCTTTGTGTACGTCATAAAAACCAAGGTGTGTACATTTTTCCACAAACTCATTTAATCTCTTTTGCAAACTCCATGCCACACCTGGCATTAGTTACTAACATTACCAGTTAGGTCAGCTTAGTGATACTTGGATTGAAGACTGAAATGTACCTGACTGTTATGTTCCTTGATGTCAAGCATTCCGATGTCTGTCATTTTTTTAGCGAGCACATAGGCCAGTGCTCTCCGGCCCTGTGCGACAGCAATGTGAAGGAACCTGCAAATCAAATGAACCTTAGTATCCATATCCTTGTTTCTGGCTCATAAGTTTGTTCTCTGATTTTTACATTTTTAGTTCTCTGAGTCTCTACTCTACAGCCATTAAGTTCTTTACTTCATTAAAAAGTACCTAAATCATTTTAAATAATACAAGTAACAATTTCCTACACTAAAGTAGCAGGTCTGGTGATTTGTATTTTATTACTTTCAGTTCATTTGGGTTTTTTTGGTTTTGTAATTAATTACAAAAAGGGAAAACAGACATATGTTGAAAACAAAGTTCTCTATGATAGGCTTTTTTAAAAAAAACCTATACATTACATTTATTTTACTAGTATGTCAGCTAATTGTGTAATTTATTATTGTCCCTTTATATCAAATAAATAAAAAACTTCTTGAGCGTGAACCTTTGGGCCTAAAAATGTTTTATGTCTGGTGCCATTTCGATCTCCAACTTACGTGTCTCCATCACTGTCTCTGTAAGTGAGATCTGAAGGACTCAAACTAGACACTTTCTCCTCCTCTTGCTGGATCTGCCATTGGAAAAAGGAAACCGGCAGTACTGGATTCTCACTTGGTCCAAAGTTGTGCTGTGGACTCAGATTTTGGAACTGACATCTGTATGGGCTCTCTGTAACTTGAGGAATCTGGCAGCTTGGATAAAGCGGGCTTGGTGTAGTAGTGTATAGTGTATGCAGTGGTTCCTGTGACTCTTGAAGTGGGTGACAAACAGAAACTGGGCTGTCCTGGATCTTCACAGACTCAATAGACAGCCTTGTGTTGCTCAGGAAGTCACCATATCCCTCACAGACACTCTGATCTATCATGATGTTTGCACCTGGATTGTATAGAGACTGGAAGAAAGAGCAATACATTGAATAGCAGATAATACAAAGAAATGGTTATGCTTATTAGAAGTGTTTGGATTTCTTATGTAAATGTACCTACCAGGACATTATTGTGCTCTGTAGCAGGCCTTTTATTGACAGAATGAGGTGAGATCATCTCTGCTGTCCTTTTTCCATTCTGGAGCAAAGACGTTATTGCTAAAAAGAAATAGAAATCATCACTTTAGTGTTCGTAGATTATTAAAATTTCAACCTCTTTGGTGAAATATTAATTATAGTAGTAATTGTCTTCTATAAGTACCTGGGAATTCCGTTTCATTTTTCTGCTGCTGTGTCTGAAAAACAAGCAAAGCAAAGCATATATCTCATTTTGCAATAAAGAAATCCTGAATAGAAAACAAAATAAGATGTTTAAGGACTTCTACAAACAATATACAAAATCTTAATAAAATGTCTAATAATGGTAAAACAGCCATTTAAAGAAAAAAAACCGAAAAGTAAAATAGTTTTTATTCAGCTGACCAATTAACACCAAGTGTTATGGCCCTACCTGTTGTTTGCCATTCCGTCTCTGCATAATGAGTTCTTTCACTGTTTTTTTCACACGAACACCCTGGTATCGCAGATTAGCCTGATGCATACCATGCTCTGGAGCTTCAACTTTTAAAACAAACACACAACACAAAGATTATAAAAAAGGTATCCAATAAAATATTCATTCCAATACGTATTATAGATCTTATATCAAATTGTCCCATTATTTTAAAAACAGAAAAAAGGTTTATTGTTGCTCTTTTGGTTATTGCGATCTTTATATATATGTAGGTATTTATTTATTCTTATAAATATATATCTTATTTACATATATTTACATATATTATTATTACATATTACGCATTTCCACACAATTTGTTGTTATTTGACTATAATGTTGTACAAAATAAACAAACACACAAGACCATATACACACTAATACATACATATATTATACATTTTATTGCTTAAAAATAATCAGCATATTTTTGTCATGTAAATAATAATGTCAATTATTATTATTTGTAGGAGGAGAAGGAGTAAAATTTTATCAAGAAAAATATTATAGGTTTTCATTATTTATTATTATTTACGTGTCGTGTCCGATATTCTTTCTCTGATTTAATTGCCTAACAACAACAAAACAGTAATGATAATATTAATGTTATTATATGCAGTGTCGTATTCACTGCGTATGTAATTTGATATTCGAAATTAGATTGATTCGTTTTACACTTGTCTATTTAATAAATGAATAAACAAATACATTAATTAACGTAACAACAAACCAATAGCCTAATCCTGAAATGCTGAATGCTTTTTTTTTCATTATTGGATAAGGAAAATTAATATGTTATTAACAGCTCACATTTTAATTACTGTAGATAGCAAAAGCCCTTATTAAATATCACTAGAAGTTCACTAAGGTACAGAACATGGACTTACCGCTGCCGCAGCTGAAGTTAATGTCGGAAGGCTGTGGACTTCCCGCTGTACTCCAGCTGTCCTCACGCTCTCCGCTCGGTGACCACGGACTCTGCTGTCCAGGCTCCGTTACGGGAGAAGAGCAGTCGTAAAAAGACCACAAGTTAACCGGACTTGTCATGACATCCGCCTCCCTGTCCACAAAGCCCGAATGGCCGTCGAAAGCTCGGTCAATAATCATGATGTTCAAGTTTTCGCTCTTGCTTACTGTAAGTTAACTGTATGTTAACACCGTGACAGCGTGCGTCATAACCTAGAGTCAACACTGCACGCGTCTGCCTTTTAAGGGAACACAGAACGTACCGCCTCACACCTGACAGCCAATGGACAAAGAGAAGGGGTAGGACTAGAACATGTCAGATACACAACTATCTATCACTGCAAAACGGACTACAATAGTGCGACGTACACTTACACTATATTGCCAAAAGTATTTGCTCAGCTGCCTTGACTCACATATGATCTTAAGTGACATTCCATTCCTAGTCTATAGCGTTCAGTATGACAGACCTCCAAATGTCATGTGGCTTTTAGATTAGATCAAGAACAGTGCTCAGAGAGCTTCATGGAACGGGTTTTCATGGTCAAGCAACTGCATCCAAACCAAACATCACCAAGTGCAATGCAAAGCGTAGGATGCAGTGGTGTAAAGCAAACCGCCCTGGACTCCATAGCAGTGGAGTCTCTGGAGACAGTGGATTCTCTCCATCTGGCAATCTGATGGACTAGTCTGGGTTTGGCGTTTGCCAAAAGAACAGTACTTGTCTGACTGCATTGTGCCAAGTGTAAAGTTTGGTGGAAGGGGGATTGTGGTGTGGGGTTGTTTTTCAGGAGCTGGGCTCATGCTCCATGCTCCCAACTTTGTGAGAACTGTTTGGAGCTGGCCCCTTCCTCTTCCAACATGACTGTGCAGCAAGGTCCATAAAGACGTGAATGGCAGAGTCTGGTGTGGATGAACCTGACTGGTCTGTACAGAGTCCTGACCTTAACACAATAGAACGCCTTCGGGAAGAATTAAAGTAGAGACTGAGAGCGGGGCCTTCTCATCCGACATCAGTATGTGACCTCATAAATTGTCAAAAACCCCATCAACACACTCTTAAATCTTGTTGACAGCCTTCCCAGAAGAGTTGAAGCTGTTCTAGCTGCAAAGAGTGGACCAACATCATATTGAACACTATGGATTAGGAATGGAATGCCACTTAATCTCATATGTGAGTCAAGGTATGTGAGCAAATACTTTTGCCAATATAGTGTATATATACAGTGCATCCGGAAAGTATTCACAGCGCTTCACTTTTTCCACATTTTGTTACGTTACAGCCTTATTC
>JAVSBV010000089.1:773384-784230 GCA_033117975.1 Parotocinclus spilosoma | reverse complement strand
TACATCTATTTTTACAGTAATTCTCATACTTAAGTACAAGACGTTTCGGATACTTTAAGACTTTAACTCAAGTAACAACGCAAGAGAGTTTTATTATTATAACGGTGCAGGGAGAACGGTAAAAAGGAACAACACAAAACACCACCGAGACGCGGTTGCAAAAGGAAAAACAGAAAATGAGGAAGGTGCTGGGAAGCAAGAAAAAGAAGGCAGAACATGAAACAAAGGGTTTAGGAGAGAGCCGGGAAACGCAACGGGACGCGTAGGAGGGTAGAGAATCTTAATAATCGGCAAAGAAGAGAAGCCGGGGAGCGGTATAAATAAAAGAAGAGGACGCCATTCGCAGGCTTGGAGGGGAAGCAGAAAGAGAGGAGCAGAGAAGAAACTAGAAGGGGAGGTACCCTGTGTGACGGCTGTCTGACGAGATTGCAGATGCGATGACACTTAAACTAAATTCCAGTCAACGTTTGAAGAACTTATTCAGTGTGAATTGACGCACTTTAGCTGTGGCTAAGTGGTGACTTGTGGCTTCTTTTTTGTAATAAATGGAAATGCTAGGTAAAGACCTGTAGGTGGCAGTAGAGGGCTGGGGAGAAACTCAGGAGCGTTGTAGTGATGGCAGAGACGAAGAGTTTGTTTGGTAACCATGGATATTACATATTTCTTTTTCGCTCTCACGTTCTTTGGTCCAATTAAGCGGAATTTTGTTCCAAATAACTGAATAAAATTACACGTATTTAATAGGATTTGTTTCGGTGCTTTAGGATTTGGTCCGAATAAGCGGCTGGTCGCATTAACCCGTGGTCCAATTAACCGTAATCTACTCTACTATAAAGTGTTTTTCTTCACAGTGGTGTTTCGATGACAATTTGTCTACATACTTTCAGGGAAAATATGTATTTTTTATATTCTTCCACATGTATTTTACACTATTTTTAATTTATCATCTACCTGAATAAAACAGTAGCATATATCCACATTCATAAACATACGCGTTTACATACACGCTGGACGTTGTGACATGAACAGCAGTATGTTGGCAAGCAGTGCTGAAAGAGAAAGTCTAATAAGAAAGGCATCTGGAAAAAGGCATCTGGTTTCTCTGCTGGGTCTTCCTGACAATTCATGACAGGCATAGGGTTAAGAGTCCCACATGGACTGTGTAAGATGTAACATGTTAAAATGTAAGTCAGTTTTTGTGGTTCTCATTTATTAACATTTTACAAAAAATATTTCTGACTTTAATATTTATCACACTGGGCAACAATCACGATGTCAAAGCAATAGTCAGTCGCATGGGCATAGCATGCCATCATTTTGCTGCGCTGTGTGGCTGCGATGAGCAATAGGTTGACAAATCAAACTATAGGAAAAAGCCTCAGAGACATTGTCTTTTACAGGGGTCAGTAAATCTGGCAACAAACACCTAAAGATTGTTCCACAATGTTACAATGTTGTAGGGGCAATGCTCTGGCTTCTGGTTTGCTGAACATACCAGTAAAGTTTGAGTCAAGGTCAGGAACTTTGCAGGTAGTGAAAATTAGACTCTGTGGGACAAGGCAGCACAGATAGATAGATAGATACTTTATTGATCCCCGGGGGGAAATTCAAGAAATTCAAGAATTTGAATTTCACAGACCTGCGATGTGGGAGATGTAGCACAGACTGTACGGACTGATGTAATACAGACTGGGCCTGGACATAGGTTCATTGCCTGCCCAGGAGATCATTGGGTTGTAAAGACTAAGCCATGGAAGACCCAAACTGAGAGGCATCCTATGGGTCTTGAGTATATACAGGAAACCCTCATGGAGAGACGCACGGTAAGTGTTTGGTAACTGATGGTCCTGGAGCCAACATAGCGTTGGAGTAGAGTTTACACTGGGAGGATCACTTCTTCACCAGGCTGGTATCAAGCAAATTCCCCCTAGCACCAGAATCAAGTAGTGAAGAAACATGCTGGATGAAAAGTGGACAAGTCTGTGGAACAGACACAACAAAAAGAAGATCCAGGTGGTGGAGACAGTACTCTCCTTGACCATATATGGATGGTGTAAGTCTGCATTGGAATCATCTCAGCAGAAGCCTCTGGTTATGACAAGGAAACTAGGATGCAGAGGAAACACTAAAACTGAAATGATACAGGGGTGGCATTAAGAGGAGAGGAGCAGAGCCAGAGGCGTTATTTTCAGAAAAAAGAGGTTGTCAAGAATGGTATCAAATGAATAGCAGTATAGCTCTAGCTGAAGGTCCTACCTTAGTCTACACTGAAACATGGATATTAGAATAACATCCATCTGCTCTATGTGGGCATGGTTCTGAATTAAAATGTACAGTCCTTTAAGGGACAATGGCCAAGCATTTATGTAGAATCCAATGGCACTCCTCAGGTTCCTCAAGGTTTCCCTGTGCTTGCTAGGGTGAGCAGTCTTTTTAAAAAGTAAGGTGGGGAGTTGGGAGCATTTGTGGACAGTTTTGGGACTGAGACTGAGTGGTGGAGACACTGTGAGGCAGGTGACCTGTGGAGTAACTAACTGGATGGCTGGGTGGAGAATGTGAGAGCCTGCTGTTGAGCACAGCGATGTGTGAGGAATTAGGAGAATGGTGATTTATCTTCACTCAGTGTCCTGTTTGTTGGAAGCAATGGTACAGGTAATTCCTGTCTGTGAGGTACTGGCCAGTGTTTCTGCTACATATACTCTGCAGTAGCAGGTTCACTTTTCAGTTCATCACCATGCTGTTACCACCGTGTATCATTAAAGTGATACCTGAGGCCACAGAAAGTCTAAGTAGTCTATTTAATAGTCTCTTTCTATACATACATTGAATATACCTAGACTCCACATTGACTGGTGGAATGTGTGTCAACTTTGTCACCATACTGCCCTAGGCAACGGCTCATTATTCTCCAAAAGATGTATTAGATAAAACATGTCCAGTTCTAATCTAATAAATAATAATGTTCGAAAACAAAGAGTAGGTGAGCAATAGTGTATAGTATATGTAGTATAAATAGTAATATAATATTTGTATAATATATTATTCACCATTTTATATTACTATTATACTACTGTTTAAACTATGTGTAGTATATATACTATTTTTATTCTATTATTCTATTAATTCATGAATTATATTACTACATTGTATCTTAGGCTAATAAAATGCTACATTGTACAACCCCAAATCAGAAAATCTAGGACGGTATGAAAAATGCAAATATAAAATGTATTTTAACTTTGTTAAGCACTGCAATACGGAGTGACACTTCAAATTTTACTGTGCAACAAAAAAAAGTCTCATGTTAAACATATTCAGAAGCGGCATCAACCTCTCTGGGCTCAGATGCATCTGGGATGGACCAGCACATAGGGGAAACGTGCGGTGGGATTAATTTATAGTCCAGGTTATTCCAAACTATTATCAGCAACAATTGCAAAAGTCAGTGACTTTCATGGTATGGGGCTATGTCCGTGTCCTTGGTAAGGTTATTTATACATTGTCCATTGAGATTTCGATTGAGATCTCTTTGATTGAGACATCCTTCCCAGGGACATGCATACATCATGCATTTTCAACAAAAAAAAGTGCACAAAATCATGTGCACAAATTATAAAGGCGTGGCTATGAAATAATCCGGCACGGGTACTGGACTGGTGTGCCTGCAGTCCTGACCTGTCCCCAGTAGAGAATGCGTGGGGGAGTTCGAAACAAAAAAAGTGACACTGATAACCCTGTAGTGTAGAAGATGTGTTTGCAGAAAGAGTGGGACAAAATTTCATGTGAAACACTAAATCACTGGGTAACCTCTATGAAATGTGTTGCAGGCCCGAAATGCAGGAATCCATTTATTAACAAATAAAATTATTAACAAATAAAATTAAGATAATCAAACAAAACTTGAAATATCTCAGGTTCATACTGTCTTCAATCAAATAAAAGTCAAAGTTAATATATGTAATAATCACTGCATGTTTATTTATATGGATTTTCCATACTCTCCCAGCTTTTCTAATTTGGAGTTGTAAATTATAGCACACAGAAACTTTATTGTTTAACTTTTCATTTAATGGAATAAACAAGCCGATGAGTGACTGAGTCATGTTTAAAGCTCTGTACACACATCAGTTCTCATCGTTTGTAGTGTACTTAGTAAACTTCCTTGAATTTGAAATTCCAAAGATGTGTTTGGTACTGCAGTATTTATTTTCAGATTTCTTCTCGCACCCAGAGTTGCCTGGTGTGCACCGGCTGGCCCGCGACCCCAAGTGGAATAAGCGGAAAAGATAATGAATGAATGAATGAATGAATGAATAGTTAACACAATTTCATAAAACCCAATACAATCAAAAAAATGTGTGGTCCTAATCTGTAGTGGAAAAATTATGATAACACCCCTGTCTGCAGCATAACTTACACATGCATTTAAATCGGTGTTTGCAAAGGTTTTAACTGAACTTCAACTGTTGTAATTTCAAACAGTTGTAAAACAAATATATCGTATTGTTTCATTTTTGGTACCCACACAGTTTTAGTCTTCAGCCCTGCTAACAGAATAATTTAAACAGATACAAGGACAGACGTTTCACTGGAACAGTCAGGTCCAGCAGCAGGTCAGACAGTATGGATTTGTTTTGTTATGTTATATGGCATTTCTGTTTGACACTTCTGAGGTGGGTGCTAGTACTCATTTTCAAAGCAGGTCGTGTCTGGAGATAAAGCTGCAAGAGACAGTAGACTGAAATCAGTGCTTTCAGTGGTTGTTTGTTACAGACGCATGTGTGAGAGGTGTTGATGAGGCGTTTCCATGAGCATAGCTCTTGCCTTGCTGTGGACAGGTTGTCATAGCTGCCGTTAAATTGACTTGATGAATCTCAAGTGGGCAGAAAATTAATGGCTTCCTGCAAAGCCTTTATCACATATACAATACAAACATACACAGCCGTGCATCATTATGTGCAAGTATATGCTACCCTTCAGCCTGTGTGACAAACTCCTTATTACAGACAAAAAAACCCATAGCCTTTATTATTACCCAAGAGTCGCACAGGCACGTCTTCGAACAAAGCATCTCCCTTTAATAGAATTTTTCATTGCTCAAAAATTAGGTGGGCCATTTGTATCATGTTCACACATGCATGTGTACTAGCTCAAGTGATTTTTGGCTATTCATAATTTTTATTGAGGGCAGCACGGTGGCTCGGTGGGTAGCACCACTTGCCTCACAACAAGAAGGTCCAGGGTTCAATCCCAGGGTGGGGCGGCCCTTTCTGTTTGGATCCGCTTTCCTCCCACAGTCCCAAAGACATGCGTGCTAGGTTAATTGGCATCTCCAAATTGTCATTGACTTGTGTATGCAAAACACGCCATCCGTGTAACTGAAAACAGCTGCATGCCGGTCCCAAGCACGGATAAATGGGGAGGGGTGGAGATGGCAAACCACTCCACTATCCTGCCAAAATACTTCATGGATCACATTGATGAAAAACAGAAATGTGTGGAGATCGATGATCCACCAAGTAACCGAGAGTCGGCTGCGACTGTGCGGTTAATCACCATCCATCCCAATTTTTATTGATTATATTATACTCTTAACATACTGTTTTAGTCGTAATCATCATTGTTATAGTAGTAAATTATAATATATTCAGACTTACTTACTTACTTTTTAAGGTATTTATAGGCTATTTATTGACTTATTTATTTATTTATCTAACTTTTAATATTGCTGTTACTATATTAAGGTTATACTTTTTCTACCATTCTGGTATAACAGCTCAATTCCCCCTCATTTTATTTCATCTTAGAATTGTTTGTAGTTACCTGTCTATCTATCTATCTTTATCTGCTATATTAATACAGTTTGCAGACTGACTGTGAACAAGTATTTGATTCATTTTGCTCAATTTTTCACAATCTTAGTTCAATATTAGTACTTAAAAAACTTAAAACTTTTAATTATTATTTATTATTTATTTATTATTATGAGTAATTCAGTTCCAGTAAACCAAATGCTGATACACCATTGTTCATTGTCTAACAACAATTCCAACTATTAAATGTGGAATTATTTCTAAATGAAACAGTTTGTATGCATAGATCACAAACCCCTTTTTGCCTAATTGCTTAAGAAATGCAATTGTGTTTTTGTCCAGGAAATTACATCTCCCCTGTTTACTTGTATTTTCTTACAGGTCAGGCATGCCTGGTCCAATATATGCACATGCTGAGATATCATAGAAGGGGTCAAAGTAACTGATGCAGCATGTCCATATATATGGATGTCCTAGGGGGAAAAAAAACGATCTGTTTAGAAGAACCATCCAGCACATTGTCTTTGGCAGTTTTGGCAGCGTCTTTTCCTGTGGCATTGTGCTTATTACAAAACAGAGCTGGTGTAATGCCATACATGCAGTTATAAATGACAGAAATCCAAGTCAGACACTTGTTAGAAAACACTCTTCCATGAAGACACCATCAAGAGTTTCATCAAGAGTTGGAGGCAGCATGAAATTTGGCAGAGGCAAACCACCACACAATTCTTTATACAAGAAAAACTCTGAGTGTACTAACAAGTATCGTCTTAGATGAAAGGTACTACAGTCAGAGTTTAACAAAATGGCCGTCACCTGTTATGGTCTGACTGCCTGTCTCTGTCATTACTTCTTCCCCAAGCTCCACACACACAAAAGTCCAGATATAGGCACAAAAAAACAAAACGACTAACGATGTGCCAAAAGCTTCCATCTGCTGTGGCATTGTATGATACACAACGTACCAATATGCAGAGCGCAAATCTACCTTAAAGGTAATCAAAAATAAAATATGGCAACAATCCCTGTGGGGGAGTGTAAAATCCTCCCCTGCAAAACAGCACATAAACTCTGAGAGATGAGACAGAGAGAATAATATCAGCAATGTCTGTTCACAAGACATAAACTGCTTTAGTCCATATCTATCTGTAACCATATTGATAATTCATTATCTTACACCATATATAGAGAATGCCACTGTAGAATTAATAACATGAAAAATGACTCATCGGCTTAATCAGAATTGAGACATGGTTATGCACCATCATTACAAATCAAAGTAAACAATGCATTTGTAATTGATGAATTTACAATATGTCAACAAGACATAATGAAAGTTGATTGTTTAATTATTGCATCTACAGACACAAATAGTCTATGTAGGTACAAATACCATACTTTCTATTTTGCTTTGTTCTGAAACTCTCCATTAATTCTGAATCAGATTTGAGCTCTTTGCATGCATAGGCTTTTTAACATAAGTGTGCATTAAGTTGTCTATGATACTATGAGAAAGATTAAAGCAGATGATAATCGGAACAATACTCAGAGCTTTATAATCAGTATTGGAACATTTTGTTGTCGCTGGTGCATCCCTAAGTTTGACCAGTAGCAGAAATTCTCAAGTGATTTTGTTGCTGAGTTAATTAAATATGTATTTGTCATTCAGTCCACCAGGTGCAGTAGTGATCATGGTTTATGCCATAAAACTTTCCACTTTTGTTCAATGCCATTTATGACCAGAAACAAACAAGTAGCCTTCAGGAACATCTTTTTGCACCAGTAATAAATCAAAATCATTTAGGACTAAATGCACAAACAGATCTGGTTAGGGTGACATAATGTAAACAGATTAAAACACCAGGTGTCTTACACAATATACTTTTAAATAACATGAATGTTCCTTATGTTGCATTGTACACCCTTAAGGGGTTACAATCATTGAAAAGGTAACAATTAAAAAGGTATAAAAGGGTTCACACAATAACGGCAGAAAGGTTTATGCACCCATAAAAAATTACTTAAGTCTGACTCATTTCTTAAATAATTGTGTGAATGTATACACTTAAAACTGACACGTACTTGCGCTTTAATGGCATCTAGTTTATGTCCCAAATTTCATAGATTAGAACCACTAGGAATAGTGAAACACTAGGAATTAGAACAAGGAATAATTCAGCCTATAAATATCAACAATAAATAAATAGTTGTCAAACTGTGAGAATAATTTATTCCTCTAGTCTGGCTAAAACAGTATATGTGATTAAACAGAAACTGTATATTCCCCTATCTCTTACAACCTAATTAGGTGCTGTAATTTGAGAACAAGGTGAACCTTACATAAAAAAAATATACGTGCAGCACATGGACGTTGCAAAGTTTAATTAAATTAAATAGAAGGATCCTATTTCTAGTCGGAGACGCAACAGCTTAGGCGAAAGTAATACTTGGATAAGACTCGTACAGGTTTTATGGCTTTTGCTCACACCTTGTCTCCGAAGCCTTCTCTTCTTGAGGCCGAAGATTCTCACTTTGGAGAAGATGTCGACCAGGTTGCTGTTACAAAGCCCTTTGCTCTTATTAGGGCTTTTCCTGCGTCGGTGCGCGGCCGGGCGGTGCAGGTGTTGCTCTCGCGCTTGTCGCTTTTGGCGGATCAGACCGCTGGCGATCGCCGCTGCCATGTCTCGAATTTAAAAAAAAAGAAGAAATACCTCCAGCAAAAAACACCGACGGCAAGCACTGAACTGGTTTCACCTCTGAACGCGAGCAGATCTGCACGCAGCTGCTTTTATTTCTGCTTCTCTGTTTCTCTCTTCTCTGAGCCTGGTTGCTGCCCGCGTTCATTACCGGAGCTCACAAAAAAAAAAAGACACAGTTTCTCTCTTAAGCATCTGCGCGCAATTGTGGCCGAGAGAGTCCGAGCGCCACACGTCGATGGACAAAACGCGTGTATATCCCCGCCACAAGTCCACATAACCTGCGCCGTCATACAGACTTCCATAAACGCGATTCTGCTAACGTACCTCTGTCCAACATCTCACACAAACCATCCAGCTCCCACATTTTTAAATCTGAGCTCCAGAGATTCGGAAGACGCTGTGCCCCCCCCCTCCTCCTTAGACGTCTCTCATCCTTCCAGCGACACACCACAGGTGAAGATCTGGAAAGCTTTCCAGTGTGTGTGTATCACCGGGTGTGGCAGCGAGCTTTCCCCGCTCACACACTCACCAAGTTCACTATGCAAATGACTATGCAAAAAGTGAGGGAGACGAGAAGGGGAAGCATGCACGCGAGAGGCGTGACAAATGTGTGTATACTACCTGTGTGTTTGTGTGGTTTAAATAAGAATTTTATCCGTTTGAAAACCACTGGACTGTTTTTTAAGGAAAATAAGCCCCCTGCAAACTATAAACATTTGATGTTATTAAAATATCATATTAAGAAAGTAATTAGCTTGAACCACATTCACTTAAAATCTTACTAAAAAGTGCCAGATTTAAGACATTTTAAGTGTGTTAGTATGTGTGTGTCTGGGGTCAGTGGCTTTATTAATTAACTCGTTTTATTGTTTTAATTTTTTGTCATAATCAAATGGGTAAACCTTTTCAATTGGTACAGTTTTTGTCTAAAACAGTTTTCATATACTACTCACAAAAATGAGGCGATACGGTAAAATGAAACATCTCATAATGAAATATCCCCTCATTTTTGTGAGCAGTGTATAAAGCACTCAGGTTTTAAAAAATTCCAATCAGGTGAACCCCATGTCTGAAGTGTACCAGGGGTAGATGGGGTATAATTACGACTTAAACCACTGAGCATTGCTTTAAACTATATAACCATATAACACTTTCCAAGTAATAATCACGTTTCAACCAGGGCACAATTTTTAAGGGGCCACATTCAACCTTAAAACATTGACTATGTTCTTAAGTTCCACACTGACCTGCAGATTACAGCCAGAATCATTTGAGGTACAAATTGTGTTTAATTCTTAATTGATTAAGCTCCAATTTTCCTAAACATTAAGTCATCAAGATCTGACCAGCAGTAACTACAATAATCCAAAATCATTAATTAATACATTTTTATACCTACTTAATACACTTCACAGGGAGCCAGAATCTACAAATGTACACTTTAGAGACATTAATTAACCTTAACAGGTCTTTAGGTCATTAGGTCTAACCTAACAGGAATCTAAAACTATACTTAACAACTGTTTTGATGTGTGTTCTGATGTTTTGAGTTACTGTATCAAGAATGATCAAGGAGTTGTTGGAATAATAAATAAAAACCTGATTAGTAATAAATCTGCACACCGGGTCGGACAAGAAAGTGCTGCAATCTGGCAGAGACATTCCTGGGAAACCCTTGCTGTGTCTGGGTGAGCATTATCCTGCTAGAAATGCCAGCTGGAAACAGTGCCATGAAAGGCAATACATGAACACATGACAAAACACTTCTTTCAGCTATTCACTTGGAAATAGTCCAAGCAGAGAGAGGGGTATATAATGAAGGTGCCACCTGTGTCTGAATGGTGGACAACAAACCACTGGTCCCATCACCTCCTAACAGCTAAGGCAGAATAGCCTAGTTGGCGGGAAATTTATTAAAACAATCATTCTTCTCATGCTCCTGTCAGTCCAATGATGTGCCCCCTTTCAGATTTTCTCAACTGGACAAAATGCCTTCAAGTGTGCCGCAAAGGCATGTCAAAGTCAACAATCTCACAAAGAGTTACACTACTAAAATGTAGCATCTGGGAGCCTTTTTATTGGGCAGTGGCAGAACGTTTGCAATGTCCTGTGGCAAAGACCAGTGTCTGATTAGATCATACCTGTCAATACCTCATTGGCATATCTGTCTGCGACATACAGTGCATCCGGAAAGTATTTACAGCGCTTCACTTTTTCCACATTTTGTTATGTTACAGCCTTATTCCAAATCTCTTTTCTCAAAATTCGACACAAAATACCCCATTATGACCATGTGAAAAAAGTTTTTTTGAGAGTTCTGAAAATGTATTAAAA
>JAVSBV010000089.1:752920-773284 GCA_033117975.1 Parotocinclus spilosoma | reverse complement strand
GAAAACCGGAAACACAAAACTAAGGGATGGGGGTAAAATAACCTATCGCGGCGAACAACGAAAAACGGGACTCGCTGTGCGGTCCCTAACAGAATAAGGCTGTAACGTAACAAAATGTGGAAAAAGTAAAGCGCTGTGAATACTTTCCAGATGCACTGTATATGATAGCCTGCTTGTCCTATGCCAGTGACCATGAAAAGTTTGTGAACTCTATACAGAGGGTGTGAAAAGTAATGTATACATGAGACCTGCGGTTTAAACACATTTTTTCTTTGTATTGTATATAAATTAATTAGTTGAAGGATCCCCTGAGAAATATCCTTAGATGCTATCAGGAGCCTTTAAAATGGCCCCCAAACTGAGAGATTGGGGATTGTCTTTCTCCTCTTGGGGAATAATATTTTTTTTCAAATGTTAGTTGGATTTAACTACAAGTAAAAGACAGGAACACACTCACTCAAAAACACCAGGATACCTTATGCAATTTAAACCGGAAGTAACATAGATACAAGAAGAATAAGTCCACTCAAGCAGCAGCTGGACTATGGGAGCTAAGAGGCATCAGCACTAATCACCAAACCACCGCTTTAATTTTACATTTAAAAAATGTTAAATGTACTAGTCCAATAAAATTTTGGAACATTTCCGATTACCAAATTTGTATGCAGAATTCAGACATATTTCTTCACTGATTTGTTGCTCATATATATATATATATATATATATATATATATATACACACATTTTCCCTATAATATGTACAATAACAATTATTTAAATTGTGCTAAAAAAACATTTTTTTTGTGTTTTTAAAAAAAGTCATACAATATTATTTATATTTAACACTTCAAAATTGTGTTGCACATTCTATGCCTTTTCCTAGTCTTCATTTGGTGTTTTTAAAATAACATCACATGATGTTTTAAGTAAAGTAAAGTAAAGAGTAAAGTAAGTGGGTTTGATTATTCGGAAACACTGAATCGGAAATTTGTTCAAATAATTCAAAGCTTTAAAGTTTAGAGCTTTAGAGTAGTGTCTTACACTACTACCGTAAATCTGTGTAATTATTTGTGTTTATTCTGTATATGTTTGTGGGTTTCACCTTTGTATATAAAGTTCTGCACAAATGTATTGTTAATATTACTATCGTCCATTCTCAAATTTGTGTGTGTGAAACAATAAAGCATATCTATCTTTTCATCTATTAGTACTGCATATTTCAGGAGGAGGGTGCTCTTATGGAATCATCCCCTTTGTGCAATGCTACAATAATAACATGGGAAGGAAATATTGAAAAACGATAAATATCTGCTATATACGATTTTTCAGTTTTTCCTGCTGCCTATATTTACAAACTTTAAGGTTATTTATTTAAAAAAGCAAACAAACAACATATAGCTTACCCACAACTGTAAAAACCTGTCAGGTCTGCATTGAGAAAAACAGGCAATTTCTGAGGCGTTTACTGCATGTAGGTCATATCAATAGACTGAATGGGACACTAAAAATGGAGGCAGCCATGCATCACAGGTCCAAACACTGGCATAACTTTTCATTTTTTAAGCTCTACTAAGAAAATACCTATTATATTAATCTTACAGCCCAACCACTATAACCATGAGACTAAGGAAATCACATTTCCATGTAATCTCTATATGTCTCTCTCCCTATTTGTAAGTAGTACAATTATCTTCTGGCTTAGTCCAAACTGTCAGGCCCAATTGTCAATAAATTATCTATAATAGGTTTGCTGACTGTCTAGTATCCAGCGAACACTGATCTGTGCAACTGACCACTGTCCAGCACCTAGTCCAGTAACTTATACATTGTGTTGCACATCCAGCATCACACAAAACAAAAATTTAATTCAGCATCACACTTAAAAAAAAAATGTGTTAATATAAAGAAAAATAACACACATGTGTTTTTACTGCATTCATTAATGCACCTATTGGCATTCAGAAGCACAGTTAGAGGTCCTTTGGTTTTGTAAACTGCTATTTTGGTAACTGCCAAATTATCAGTGCATGGCTGCTGCATAGTGTCAGGTTTTACTTTACATGCCAGAATAATGGTTTAAAGGATGAGGCAGATTGTTGTTGGATGGATGTTTGGTTTACGTGAATAATAATATAGCATATTTACAGTAGAAATAAAATAAAGTATTCTCATACCACAAGTGTTCCCTCATTCAGTTTCTGGTCTGTGTGGAGTTTACATGTTCTCCCTGTGTCTACACGGGTTTGCTCTGGATAATCCTGCTTTCTCCCACATTTAAAAGATATGTGTTAGGTCAGCTATAGACTGTTCCTGTGTGTGTTACCTGCAATCGGTTGGTGCCCTTGTACAGGGTTGGTTTCTGCTTGGTGCCCTGTGCGGCCCTTAACCCTGAATAAGATTATGTGGGTGTAAAAATGAATGAATGAATACATAATATCAGGCTTTATTTCACACCTTCCTTGGATAGCTCAGCTTATGTAAGCTGGACAGGATCAGTAACTATCAATATGATTTGTAATAACAACACAAGTGGGCCTAGTTCAGATAAGCAGTAGCTACCTAAGTGAAGCAAGTACTAATTTTAGGAGAGATGACCTTGATTTGCACTGTTCATTATCAAAATGTGTTACACAAACTGTAAATAGCAGAGTAACTGCCAGTGTAGTTTGAGGACCGTTCTACCCTTTAATGTATCCAGACCTAAAAGCCCTTAATGTTTTACTAGGAATTGCTTGCCTATGGGAAATGTTAGGGCAAACCTGAACGCCCATGATTATTCACACTGCATCAATAACCGCCATTCAACAATAGCCGATATAAACATATAAATAAAGGGCAAAGGATTACTTTGGCAAACCTTCATCCTGCATTACAATATGCAGTTACATTCACAAATGCCATGTAAAACTTTACTGTGCAAAAAAGAAGTATGTTAAGTGGCATCAACTTATCTGAGCACTATGATGGACCATCATACATGGAAATGTATATTGTGGTGAGATGAAGCAGTATTCTGTAGTAATCAGAACTTTTATTTTTGTTTTGTTTTGCTTTGTTATTTTTTTTTCCAAAATGGAAAACACCATCCTATTTTGAGCAATAAGTCCAAAAGCCAGAGTCTGTCATTGTATGTTGTTGTGTCACTGATCTTGGTAAGGGTCATTAACAATTCTGTCATGGCAGCATTAATGCAGAAAAGTAGATTTAGATCTTAAAGTAACAAAACATATTTTTTTCCCCCAGAGACATCCATGCATTTTTCAACAAAACGTTGCTAAACCACGTGCTGCACACATTACAAAGACATGCCTTCAGAGGAAGAGGGTACGGGAACTAGACTGGACTGGACTGCCTGCAGTCCTGACCGGTCTCCAGTAGAGAATTTGTGGAGAATTTTGTACCCACACTGCTGCACATCCCAAGACATGTTTGTGAAAAATGTTTGTGCAAAATAACACCTGAAACACTAAATCACCTGGTATCCTCTGTACCAAAAGTGTTAAAAGGACAAAAGTGGTAAATGCTTTACCATCCAGATATTTTTGGAATGTGTTGCAGAACCGAAACGCAGGAATTGATGTTTATTACTAAATGTAATAAGGTTTACCAGGCAAAATATGAAATATATCATATTTATACTGTCTGCAATTAAATAAAAGTCAAATGTAAATATAAGAAACACTGTGTGTTTTATATGTGTTTTTATTTTATTTCTTATACTGTCAAGGCACAACAACAATTTGCAGCGCCATGCCAAAGGAACGTTTTTATAGCATAAAAAAAGTTTTTCACTCGTTAATGAGCTCTAAACTGCTTCTGAATACAATGTCACAAGAGTAGTTCATCTGGAACAGCGTTGACATGTTAAAGCAGTCATACTAACCTTGGATCAAATTGTGCAATGGTAAGCATGAGTTATACACCATTGGGCTCTTGAGCAATGGACAAACTTCTGAGTAATTATTCATGCTTTGCCATATGGCACTAAATATAAATTTGGAGAATGCCAGTGGAACACTTCCAAACAAATACAGTAGTATTTGTAGTAGTACAAAACACATGGTAATGGTCAAAGGGTATAGTATTTTTGATGGTCTGGGCTGGGCCCCTTAGTTATAAAAAAAAGTTACAGATTTGAGAGAACTAGTGATTTTTTTTCAGAGCTTGGGTAGTAAAAAATTGACTAACCAAACACCTTGACCTTAAACCCAAGAAGAAACATTCTGCAAATCCAATTTTCATTTGTAGCTGGACAAGACCAAACCCCTGCAGGCTTATTATAAATCTAGCGGCTGAGGACCAACTCTATATAACTGCTTATTGCTTTGAAATTGAAGATGTTCTATCATGGGCATGGTGTCCAAAATACTTAAGCCTTCTAGTGCAATACATTTAAGACATTACCATGGCTCTGTATGACTTTTTTTCTTCTCAAGATTTTCAGGTTGGTCTAAAATTACTTTTTTTTTTTTACAGCATTTTCAGTCAGCAGTTCTCCATTATTCTAAATTGTTATAATAAAACTTTTTTTTCCTGGCACCTGCTGTCTAACTTAGATGCCAATGTGTTCTCAGTCTAGTGACAAGACAGTCAGCAAGTCAAAAGCAATTGAATAAAAAAAAAAAAAGTTTCCTAAAATTAACCTGAAGTCATTTACGATAATTACTTTCATCACCAAAAAACTATACATTTAAGCCTATGGGAGGGGAGAAGAACTAATGTCACACTGTTTCCCTAAACACAGAAAGAAGTTCAAATATTGTCTACTAACATGCTTTGAGCAAAACCTCCTCCTGAATCAGTTTTAAAATGTATTGCCTATAATGTCTGATGTCTTTGTACCCTATGATATTCTCATTTTATTTGTGAATTAAGCTGGGAATTTATCTGATATCTTGTGCACTCTAATTCAGGGAAAGTCTGACATGGGGCCATGAACACACACATTTTAACAAGAGGCAGAGATGGGGAGACTGAAGTCTGGCGCCCTGCTTATCACTCTTCAACGGGTGGGTTGACAACAGACTGAAGCTGTACATGGGTGCATGTGAGAAGTGACAGAGAAACAGAACTAGAGTGATAGAGCGGTGATTGAGATTTCTTTGATGCCTCAGTTTGGGTACAGTTTTGTAATAGAATTTAGTGGTGAGTATGGTTACTGAAAGTGAGCGTTGTGGTTCTAGTAGAATATTAAAAGCAAGAACCATGGTTAATTAAAATAAATAAATAAATAAATAAAATAAAGTTAAGCATTCAAATAGTCTAAACTGTGAAAAAAGAAAAGAGTGATTAAAGTATACTGTTTGTAATTAATTCATTGTATTTATTTGATATAAACTCGTTGACAAGTTGACAAACCGGTGACAAGTATATAAAAAAGACATTTTATGTACATTTAAAAATAAAAAAGCTTCTGAAAAAATGTGTGTATATAGGGATCTGTTTTTTGGGAAATGAACACTTGAACCAAGCTGAAAAACACAATAAAATCTTTTTGACATTTTGTCATCATCAATCAATCATGCAAAGCAGAAACACCTTAAATACAGACCTTTTATGTTTTTTTCATGGCACTAAGCAGATAGAAGACATCCTAACTACACAATGTCAAATTACAAACACTCTATATATAACATATTAATACTCTTATATTAACACCACGATGAAACATTGTTTAAAACTCATACTTCTTGCACAGCACACATCAAAACCTGACATGCCCTGGGATATGCACACAAAACATATGCAACAGCCACCAATCATAATCTGCACCTCCTTCTTTCAAACTGCATAAATAATATCAGAAGTGACTATAAAACTACCAAGCCAGCACAGTGATAAAGCACATGCACAAACCCTTGTTTTAATCAACTAAATTGTATATAATTAATAGACTTAATAGACTTCCTTGATTGCCTCTGGACTGTAATTGGAGATGGCAAGTGTCCCGGCTAATTATTGTGTCCAAACAGTAATAGAATCCCCACAAAATCACTTGTCAATTGCATTTTGATTTTTACATTAAAGTCTCACAGTTAACGTTAATATAAAGTGGCACTTATGAGAAATATCTAAATTGGCACTGCAACTTAATGCACCACCTTGGTGACAGGTCTGAATATTGTTGAGCACTGGTGTCAGGTTCCCAACTACAACACCAATTCTAATGAAGTTAAGATGTTATGTAAAACACAAATAAAACAGAATAAAATGATTTATCCATTGAGAGTTCATGTTAAATGATTTACATTTTAAGAGTTGAGGGCCTTTGTAGTTACTTCAATTATTTCATTGAATTACTTGCATTTCAAAACAAGGTTGCTTCTGAGGTCTGTTTAGTGTTATTGTCCTATTGTAATAGCCAAAATCCTTTCAACATTAGTTTCTCACTGACTGTGTGCTATTTATTATAATCCATGATTTGCTCTATCCACATAATCTCTCCAGTGGGACTGGCTGTCACACAACCCACAAGAACAAGAAAAAGACGACATGATTAAAGGTTTTTTGGAAAAATATCTTTCATAAAAGTAGACAAGCAGCTTTTAAGCAAATCACAGCACTTGATTCGAACTTGAAGTGTTGTTTTGCACTTTTCAAATTTTGTGATAAAATTACATGTAAGATTTTCTCCTGATGAGTCTTGCTTTCAAAGTTTGTCTACAAGTGTATCTATTAGAGGGTTCTTTGATCTTTCAGATCTTGTCTTAATTAGTTTCCATTACCTTCCATTTCTTATTTACAGTTTGGATAGTGGGGTTACAAGCACAACAGTTATTTTTGTGAAAGTCAACAACCTGAGAGGTTTGATAGGTCAGATTGTATTAATCTTTGGAACGTAATGCCTAACAAGTCAATTAAGTTATGTAACCTTTCACAATCATCTGAAATGGCGTACAAAGTATGTTTAATTTATCCACAATGTTAATATAGAAAATTAATAGTATTGGCACATTATAATGTGACATTTAAGTTATTGTGTTAGTTTCTGTTTTTTTTTACTTTAAAATTTATAAAATGTCTTATAGTTAGCCATAATATTCATGGGTCTCGCTCAAGGATTCAAGCAACTAGCAAATAAAATGTATTTAAAAATTTTAATATTCCAATGAACAAAACACAATTTTGCACAATGCTAAATTCACACGACTTAAATGATGTGTAGGCATACCCTGAGGTAGCACCATTCCTGAGTTACTCCCTCTCTAACACTTTGCAAGTTTTTTTCCCCTCATTTCTCATTCTTCCTCATACACAGACTCTTTTCTTAGATGTCACACACAGAAAAAGGGGGATTGAAATTAGGATAAGGACAAGTAACTTTGATGTGTTACTTCTCTAAATGAAAGGGCATGTGGCTTATTTTTTCTGGTTTGTTGTTTTCAAATTGTGGCCAAAGCCAGTACAGCAATTGGTGTACTGAGGTAGAAAACTTAGAAAACAACAACAGCTGATGATAGAAACATTGTTTGTGCTATAAAGAAAGACCCTAAACAACTGTTAGTGACATCAGCAACCTACAGAGGGCAGGAGTAAAGGTATCAAAATATGCTCATAAAAACAGAGACAAGCCTCAGAAATTCTGTGGCAGATTTATGGACTGAGGATTTGAACAAAAGGATTTGCTCATGATTCCAATGAACTCAAAATACTACTGAAACATTTTGCTTGTCAAAATAAAGAAAGATGCAACCAAACTGTTTGTGAGGTCGTTCACTATGCAGCAAGATAATGACCCTAAACACACTGCCAAAAGTACAAAGGAGGCCATCAAGGGCAAGATGTGGAAAGTACTCGACTGGAGTAGTTAATCACCAGACTTAAACCCTATAGAGCATGCATTTAACCTGCTAAACTGTTTAACTGTTTATCAGATCCAGATGTAAATACCTGGAGATGTTATGCAGTCTTCATTCAGCACCTCCGTGTCCAGTCATTTCACTTTCAAGTTCACGTCATTCGCTTATTTTACTCACCTGCGTCACTCGCTCTCATCACGTGTTTACGTTAATCACATGCGCACAGCTGAAACTTGTTTTCGATCACTACTTCAGGCTTCACTTCTGCAGCAGACCATTGTCTTGTACCCCCATAAATACCACGATCTGTTCCACTGCCTCAAGTTCCATAGCTTGTCGCCACACCTGTCTCTGGCTGCACCATCGACTCGAAGCCCAGGGCCAAACCTCACAAGGCTCAAATATACTCCTTCTCAGCAGCAAAGCACCACTGTGCAAGTCAGTCATTGCCTATCTGGAAGACGTCCTCATCTGCTCTCCGTCGGCACATACGGGCCGTCCTCTGGAACACCTTAAGGAACACCATCTGCATGTCAACCTGGAAAAGTGTGCCACGTTTGCCAATGCACTCTTATGGTCTGTGTTATTTCTTGTACTTTATCATTCATCGACCGGTCAATACATTTGCACTCCATTCATGGTCGTCCTCCTCACGGTCGTCTCATTATTCAGTTTGTTTCCAGTCTGTCTGCACTGCCTTGGGTGATATAATAAACTTGCACTACACATCATCCAGCCATGCTTTGTGATCCTTTCGTGAGTTGTGGCATCATCTTTTAATGTCAAACCCAAGTGTTTGGCCTCACTGTTCCATTACTTTTGGATGTAGATGTATTTTCAGTATATAAGTAAATCTTACTTACTCAATGCCACAACTTACCTGACATTAAAAATGCTGTTAATATATAATTTGATACTAAGCCATAGTGTCATGTAGTAAATTATAACGGCTGTTACGATGCCTGATCTACAAATATAGAATATAGATGATACATACCTGGATCTTTCTTTCCAAGAACCTTGCGAATCTGTTTTTCTGCTAACCAAACTATTTTGCCAATGTCCATAACAGAGTCTTTACTTTATGTGCCCAAACCAAAAAGGCTTTCCCCCTGCACACACTTTAAATCAGTTCTCCTCCCTGCTCGTTGCCAAGACTATAAATACACCTTTATGTCACAAAGATGTTATAAAAGAGGACAAATGCTAATAAGGCTTTCGTTAGCTGGCTATTCACAAGCCCAGGTGTGTTTTTAATAATATTTTTAATAAGTCTGCAACTTTTGAAGTTAATAGAAGTTCAGGTTAAAAGATGTTCTGCCTATACCTAATCAGACATAATATAATGGTTAACAGTTGACTATGGATTGAGGAGCCATTCTTTATAAACATAATTTGATATAATTTGCATCCATAACCTTTACAGCTTCTTATTTAGCAAACAACTTCAAGCAACAGTGAACTCTGTTTGAACCCCAGACACCATCTACTCTCATTTAAGAGGCTTATCTCACTGTCAGGACAATCTGCCTCTTTAAGGTGTCTCTTTGAAGACTTCAGCCATTTTCACTAAGGTGGGGTGATCTAAAGTAAGACTTTTCAGCACTTGCTCTTGCAAGTCCAGTGCTCAAGCGGACCTGTCTATGAAAGTGTGAGTACAGTTAGGTGTGCAATGTAGGCTCATTATGGAAGTATGGGCATAACCATAACCAGAAGCATTAGGATAATATGCTCACTGGACAAAAAAGGGTCACCTGTAACATAGCTAATAGCTTGTAATAACCTCAAGAGCATAAATAATAGCTGCAATCCGATTTGCAATGAAATGGAAAAGTTTTTAGATGTAGGTGACATTGTTTAGCCAATCTTGAATCAGAGAATTGTGCAGTTCAGCCAAGTTCCATGAATGCTTTCCCTGGTATCTTACTTGTTGTTCCTGGTAGTTCATCAGATTTTTAAGGAAAATCAAGAGGATTCACATCTGGGGAGATTAATCAGTTCCTGATCCAGATGTGATAGCTGAACGCAACATCTAGCATCGTTCACAAACATGCAGATAACACATTTCCTGTCATGAACTGGTCATAATTGGGCAACGTTGGGAGCAGAAGTGAGCAAAAGCCTTTTGGGTGTCATTCTATTTATTATGTTCATGGGATGCAGTTCTCTGGTTTTTGTTCTTTCATAAATTGCTTGTAAAGGATTTTTTAAAGCGATTTTTACACATAAGCCATGAAACACTCCGGCAGTCCCTGTCCATGAGATTCATCTTTCGGGGCACAGTTCTGACAAGAATTTCATGTAGACTGGGATTTTTGCCACTGCTGTTAGACCCCTTTGGTCCTTCTGCATCTACTTCCTGTACATTATGGCCACTGGTATGCTCATATGAAGTCACTTTCTTTTGCATATCATTAACATTAACATATGATTTGTGATCACACATTCCACACATCGAACAAACTATTCACTTTACTCTTCTCTTTACAATCTATGAAGCTCGAAGTGATTACCTCTTTAAACATTTAAGGTGACTATTGTTTTGGATGGTGAGCTTATATAAATGAATTATTTGATTAAATTATTGAAATCATGTGTAGTAGTTGCACATGAAATGTTGAAATGTTTTCCATGATATATTTGATAAAAGCAGGCTTACCCTCACCCTCTCAGAAGAATTGAAACCATGGGTAGGCGAAAGAAAGAAGGAGGGGAAAAGAAAAACAAAAGGTTTATGCAATTCAGTAAACAGAGGCGAAAAAAAAACAATAAATACAGTAAAAATGTGAGCTATATGGAAGGAAAGAAAGAAAAAAGAAACTAAATGAAAGAATGGGGAAGCACAGGAAATCGTGGTAAAGATAAAGAAAAATAGTTAAATGAAATAAAAACTTACAGAAAAATGACAGAAAAATGGAAACTAGATAGGAGAGTGGTGATGAGGGAATAGAACAGGAAAGAAAAAACAAAGAAAATGAGTAAAGTAATTAGCAGAGAACGAACAAAAATAAATATAAAATTATGTAAAGCAAGAATAATGTTATAAATTAATGTAAAAAATACTAAAGCAAGAAACGGGGGAGTGAAAGGGCAGAATGGAAGGAAAGAAAATAAACTTAAAATAAAGGAGAGAATAATAAAATAATAAAAATCTAAGTTAAGGATTTGACCTAGCAAACTGACCTGTTTATACTAGATTGTTTTATGAATCTTGAAAATCAGGATCGTATATGTGTATGTGGATAGGGATAAGCCACCTAAAACGCATATGTAAATGAAAACAAAGTAAATGTATGTACATTTTGAATCTGTTTACTCTAACCACATAAGGACACATTTTAAACAGCAACTGAAACAACATCAAGCAAGACTGGGAAAGAATTCCACTTACAAAACTTCAAAAATTAGTCTCCTCAGTTCCCAAATACTTATTTAGTGTTGTTAAAAGGAAAGGTGATGTAACACAGTAGTAAACATGCCCCTGTCCCAATTTATTTGGGATGTGTTGCAGGCATCAAATTTAAAATGAGTGAATATTTGTAAAAAAAACCCAGTAAAGTAGGATTTGCAAAGCATCGTAAAAGTTAGTAAAACAGCCAAGTTCCAAAGATGGTACCTTGCATTTTAGTTTCCAAAAATTTCTAAATTAATATATATATAATATGACATTTAAATTAGCATCATTTCTTTCAAATAAAGATTTTAAACAATAATGGAAGCGAGTGGTCCAGTGTTATGAACAGCTTTGCATATTAAATACTCTATAGCAGTCAGATTTGTTTTTCGGAAGATACAGTTGATGAAAAAGTGTAAATGCACTTTGTTTAAATGCTATCAGGACACAATTCAGAAACAAGATGCATGGAAAGACCATACAATCCTGATAACAGAGACGGTAATGCCTCTTCTCTGAAACAAGGTTTTTGGGGTGCTCCTGGTTTATGAGTGGTGAAAAAATACTGACAGTGGTCTGAGGAAGGGAAACACAAATCCTAGCTTCTGAGTGTTAGGGTCCCAGTGCTTATTAATGTATGATAGCAACAAATCCTATTCTGTCTGGTCTGAATGTACAGAAAAGCTAGAGCGGTTAGAAATATCTAATGCTTGGCTACAAGAGGAATGTGTCACAAGACACACAGCAGTAGCCACTGTGAAGTATGTGGATGTTTAATTGTAGACTGGTCAGAGTGCACGCCATGCTATCCCCTGCACACTGTAGAAACAACCTACCTATGGGCATGTGATTGTCAAAACTGGACCTTGGAGAAATGAAAGAAGGTTGTCTGGTTTTATAAGTCCTGTTTGTGCACATTGTCACAATTTACCTGCTGGGGTTATGGCACCAGAATGCCCTGTGGGAAGAAAACAAGCCCGTGGTGGTAGTATGATGCTCTGAATAATCTGCTGGAAAACCAAGCAATCAAGTGAACATTAGTTTGACGTGGTATACCACTTAAACATCATTATCACCCCGATGGTTTCATTGTTATGGCTGCTTAGTAAGCTACAACTAGTTATTAGCTTTTTGGCCAATCCAAAAAGTTGAGCTTATACTTCAGAATAATCTCAAGTCAGTGCATCACTGTTATCGCATTTTTATATTACAGGAGGAGTTGAAAGTAATCCTGGTATGTTTTTACACCTAGCAATGTAATTAGATTTTCTAAATTATATAAAATGCTCAATGATTAGTAGAACTGGAGACTGTGGTTAGCATTAGACCCTGTTCATTTTAGTGCAGTTTGAGCATTGGCAAATTTCATTTCATTAATACTAAATCTCAGCCTGAGTAGCAAATGTCATGTTTGATGTCAAATGTCACTGCTTGAAACAGTGACTGGCGGTTGGCAGCTATAAATGGAGTATAAATAGCATTATTGATGCTTTGTGTGACACCACAGAAAATCACACCTTTTGAAAAATTGCAAAGGTAGAAATGTTATATGGAACATTTTTTTATATATTATAATATAACTTATTATAACATTTGGAAAAATGTTGAAACAGTATGTTACTTTTTAATGTAGATCTATGGGAAACCATGCATTTGCCATGGCTAACCATATCTAAATAGGTACACAATGCCAGCCAAATCCAAATCCAAGATTTAAACAACTGAGTTGGAGGGCATAGTTTCCTATACCATTCAGGTATTTTTAATTGGCAGTTTGCAATAAAGGCAAAAATAGTCTTACAATGTGTATAAGTACACTTACTGCACAAAAACAAGAAGTTGTAGGAATCGGATACATTTTATATGTATAGTTCCAGGAAGAAGTATGTGAACCCTTTAGGATTACTTGGATTCTGCATAAATTGGTCAGTAAATGTGTTGGCAGCAAGAACTTCAACCAATTTGTTCCTGTAGTTGCAGATCAGACTTGCACAACGGTCAGGAGAAATTTTGGACCATTCCTCTTTATAAAAGAGTTATGCAATATTTTTGGAACGTCTGGTATAAATCACTCTCTTGAGGTCATGCCACCGCATCTCAATCGGGTTGAGGTCAGGACTCAAGACACTCCAGAAGGCATATTTTTTCTTTTACTCCTCACTGAGCACTCTGCACTGTGATCTCACAATCATCTTTACAAAATGACCACACCTAGGGAGAGTAGCAACAGTGGTTTCTCTAATTGTAGATGGTCTGGTTTGTGAACTATACCTTTAACCATTGACTATTTCCCCCACATCAGTATCTCATCTGTTGCTGCACAGTTTGTGTTACTCATCCTCTAATCTCTAATGCTTAATCTTTGCTCACAGGACATACATGATGCTGGTGCCTGAACTTTATTGGCTGGTGGACTATTTTAAGTCCAGTGGTGAGACTGAGGTGATTTAAAAATCCCTCAGCACTGCGGTATCTGATCCACTCATATCAGTGCAACGCACACTAACACAACCATGTCAGTGCCACTGCAGTGCTGAGAATGATCCACCATCCAAATAGTAACTGTTTTGTGCTGGTCCTATGGAGGTCCTGACCAGTAGAGAATACAGTACATGGAAGTAATAATGTATGTAGAAATAAAAATGCTTGTAAATGCAGAACTATGAAGTGCAGTGACAACAAAACCTTAAATAAAGAATAATCTTTGACCAATTACGGTTTTGACAGTTAGATGATATTAATTAGTCTTTATTTTTAATTAATAAGGAATTAATTAATGAACAAATAAAATGAACATTTCTAAAAACGTGCAATTAAAGCGCATTTCTACAATTACATTATTGCTGACAGCAGTCTACACTACACTGTAATAACATAGCATAACATCTGCATAACAGTGATAAATCTAGAGCAGAGTTGGCGAGTGCTTAAACAGTCCATGTAAAAAAGCAAAAAGCTAAAAGAGGGGTAGCAGACAATCACATCACATCACACTGTACATTTGTAGTTGGCAGTGAAGTGGCTACTTCAAATACTGCGCAAATAGATATATAAGGAAATATAAAAAGCTTGACTTTGAAGGGGATACTTCACAATTACAAATGCAACTGCAGAGGATAATTAATAAGTTGTTTGCCATTTAACAGCATGTATCAGATATAACAGAGGTCTGACAATGGACATTTGCTGTGTAATATTTTAAAGCACGAGACACCAAACAGTGTGTGCATACATTTAGCTGAATCAACTAAAAAAACTGGAAAATTATGTAATGTCTCAAGGGTAACATAACCAAAGACATGGTCATGGCAGCACATGTTAAACATATACAACCAGCAGCAGATAAAAGACTATTGCTAGCAAAATATGCTCGGTTCATCTCAGGGCCGATTCCTGCACGTGGACTCCGAGTATGTTTTGAATGATTGCCCGGCTCTGGCCCAAGTCAATAGGGCCGACTACAACATAAATAAGAAATAAATCTTATTTCTAAAATTTGTTTGAACTTTTGCCTAAACAAATATCCAAGTAGTCCAAAACAAATTGATGATGGCTGATTTAAGATCAAGACATCACAACTCAATGTCTCTAAAGCACAACCATGAAAATAACCACAAAATTAAATGAATGACCCTTTGACCCTGTCTCAGCAATAACTGTGATTCTGTATTTTCAATACAATATTTAATAATTATGCAAAACATGATTTTAGGGGTGTGCATATTGTTTTAACTATTTGCCAGATGAGATTATTAAATGTCACTTTGCAAAAATTAGTCAAATACATGTCTTATTTTTTTACATATGCACTGCAACATGTAGCCAGCCAGGTAGGATAGACCTACATCTAACTTATTTCACCATTTGTGAACTAACCACCATGAATAATATGAAAATAATTACAAACTTCAGAAGTCAGCTGTACACGACGAGCTTAAACCTGGCAAGGTACCAGCACAACACACTCAGCAATCTATAGTTTAATCTTTCAGTGTAAAAGTGTGTATTGGATTTTTAACTTGCTGCAACATGAATCCTGTTTGATAAAGCCTTAAAGAATCAATTTCACTACTGGTCTCCAGATATTAAGTTAGGTTATGATAAAAAATAAAATTAAAATGTAAAATTAAAAACTGCCCCATGTCCATGACTGTCCCTAGGTAATAGAACTTGCTCATCAGACATTATCTACATGAACAAGTGAACGAGTGAACGAGTTTTAAAAGCAGTTCAAGCATTTGTGAAAATTGCATGCATCCTTCCCATATTTATATATCAACCAGAATTTAATGTTGCTCTGTGACATTTTAGTAACTACAATAATAAAATTCTTACGTAGTAAAAATGTGTTTATGTATTCAAGCCATTATTGCATGCCTGATTCTCATGTTTGTTTAATGTTTCTCATAAGCTACAAAGTTCCCGCTTTGCATGAGAAAAAAAAACTATGTACAATGTCTAATTATAAGTAATTCGATTGTCACTTTGAACTCATTCAATCTATGAGTTGAAATGTGTTACCATGGTAGTAATCAATTCACTACTAACCATATGTGCTTCTAAAATAGGACTCAAAAGCACCAGTGTATCAGATATTTGATGGGCTGTATGGCTGATGATTTGTGAGACTGTGCTTTACCATACTGATCCTTTCCCAAGAGCGGTGACATACAACCCCAATTCCAATGAAGTTGGGACGTTAAGTAAAACATAAATAAAAACAGAGTACGATGATTTGCAAATCCTTTTATACCCATATTCAGTTGAATACACTACAAAGACAAGTTATTGAATGTTCAAACAGATAAACTTTGTTTCTTACAAATATTCACTCATTTTGAATTTGATGCCTGCAACATGTTCCAAAAAAAGACGTTGCTTGTATGCCAGCATATGTTGCTCCAAAACCTGTATGTTTGAGTTGTACTTAATTTTGTAAGTTTTGTAAGAAGTGGAACATTTCCAGATCACCCTACCTGCAGTGTCCTGATGGTAATGGTGCCCCATTGTATTTTGGTCCATTTGCAGTGTTTGTGGTACCCTCTTTCTCTCGCTTTTGAAAATGCTAACTTTTTAGTCTACAACAATTTTGATTCTTCTTCATGCTGGGGACCCCTACTTAGATGGGGACTGTAGAGTCACATGTTAATAGACCATTGACTAAATGGGCCAGTCCAAGACCTGCCATTGTTGAGTTTTCAGGCCTTGCTTAGAATATACTTGGTAAGAATCAGAATCCGTTAAAAGCTGTAAATCTAAATGTAATACCATTACTTTTCCTTGTGATATCCTTGTATAATGGTTTGTTTATTTGTTTTTTTATTTGGCGTCTTTAACGTCATTATCGGAATTATTGGCCATCTCAGCGACACACACAAGGCTATATTCATACACAAGTTAATCTCAAGACTAGTCATATATAGACACACAAGTCAATGTCCATTTAGGGTAATTAGTTAACCCAACACGCATGTCTTTGGACTGTGGCGGAAAACCAGAGTACCCAGAGTAAACCCACGCATACATATGTGTGACTCCCGTGTCAGTGTGGGTTTCCTCCTGGTATGACATGGGGGAGGGGAAAACATAATTCTCGCGAGAACTTTGATATTTCCCGTGCTGTGGGGGCGGGAAGATATTTATGGAAGGGGGGGAGTTGTTTGTTGACTATTTAAGTAATCAACAAACAAACAAAATATGTAATATGAACTTGGGTAACAATTTTAATGTCAATAATTTTCTTAAGGTTTAAATGGCTTGGGTCAAATTGACCCCCAGCATAAAAGATGTTAGTAAATTTGCAGATAACATGAGGATTGTTTGTCCTATACAGTAGAGTATCTCACAAAAATAAGCACACACCTAAGATTTTTTTGTATTTGTATTTAATTATATCTTTTCATGAGAAAACACTGAATATATGACACTTTGATACAAAGTAAATAATTGAGACTGCAGTATAACAGTGTACATTTGCTGTGCCCTCAAAATAACTCAACAAACAGCCATTAATGACTTAACTAAAGTTAAGTACACCCCTAAGTGAAAATTTCCAAATTGTGCCAATACTTTGTGTGGCCACCATTATTCTTCAGCACTACCTTACCTGTCTTGGACATGGAGTTCACTAGAGCTCCAGAGGTTCCCACTGTAATCCACTTCCATTCCTCCATGGATGTTAAAAAACTTGCTCTCCCCCAAACCTTAATTTGAGAATTCCCCACAGGTGATCAACAAGGCAGTAACAAGGCAGTAGCCATCTTCTAAGTGTGTTTGGGGTTGTTATCATGTTGGAATACTGCCCGGCGGCCCAGTTACTGAATGGAGCGGATCATGCTCTGCTTCATTATATCACAGTACATGCTGGCATTCAAGGTTCCCTTAATGAACTGTAGGTCCCCACAGCTGCACTCATGCAGCCCCAAAACATGACATTCTCACCACCATTCTTGACTGTAGACACTCTTTTCTTTGTACATCATGAACTGGTTGCCACCACACACGCTAGACACCAATTGAACCAAATAAGTTTTTTCTTGGTCCTATCAGACTACAGGACATAGTTCCAGTAATCCATGTCCTTGCTCTGCTTGTCTTCAGCAAACTTTTTGTGGGCTTTTCTTTTGTGATAACAGCCATGCAGAACAATTTGATACAGTATGCAGGGTATGGTCGGTTGCCAGCAGTTTAGACATTAATGGTTGTGTGTTGAGTTATTTTGAGGACACAGCAAATGAACACTGTTATACAAGCTGTAGACTGAATACTTTATGTTATATAAAATTGTCCCATGAAAAGATATAATACAATTGTTACAAAAATGTGAGGGGTTTACTTAAACAGACACAAACACTTTATACTGGCAGGAATTAAAATATGCTCATGATTTGTTAGTGCACAGTTATTGTATTTATAGTGCACACAAATTTGTTAGTGCACAGTTAGTGTAATAAAACGTAAACATAAAACAGCCAACACAACCAAACAATGGCTGAGTTACGTAGACTACATAATTGCAGTGACTTAGTATACCAGACTTATCCAAATACTTCACGTCACTGAGGTCCCTTTGATTTAGTGAGGGTATAAACTGAAACATGTTAATACACAACGTTCTATAGAGACTCGGAAAAAGTTATCACTGCAGCAGCATGGTCTATCAGAAAGGAAAGGAAAATGAGCCTTGCAGGTACAACCATGCCAGTAACACTGGAGTTGCAATCTTCTGCTCTCTTGGCTGTCTGCTTTTTTTTATATATAACAACATAAAGGTATAGGTAACAAGCACCATGGGGCAATTCATCAACCCCAGTCTCCTGTCAATCTCTGGATTTAACTGCTGTGATGTGTACTACACTGCAGCACTCTGTAACATGAAAGCCAAGACCTAACTCTCAGCTGTATGGGATAAATAGTCATATATGATTTAATTTTATTCAGTTAATGTGGACAGACATCCACCATCCATATGCCATCAATAACGACTACAGTTTTTGCATTCTTAAGCTGTTGTTTTGAAAGGATTATTATTATTTATTAAATAATGATTTGCATGGCTGCAGATCCATTTTTGAAAACAAAACTCGTGCACGTTATAAATACTGTACGTGCTAACGTCATAGACCTGGCCTAGGGGACCCGACAACTACTAACCGTAAGATTTAATATAGTTGTTCGCTATGGAAACTTGGTGCATGGACACGTGATCGAGATGGTCCATTTATATGACATTTTTTTTCTAATTCGCGTTCTACGCACTGATGCTACCAATATGTTGCACTACTACTGTACTACTGCGGTAGCTGCCACCTAGAAGAGAGAGTAGCCGAACGCAAGACGCACACACAGCAGCAACAAGCGCCGCAGTCTTGGTCCAGGTCACATTGGAGATCTGCAGATCAACACCGCAGTGTAAAAGTTGTCTGTGGGGAATGATACTATGGAATTGGCTGCATTTCTTTACGCATACATAGTATGTGGGGTCTGTAATAACTTATACCTCCTTCCACACACACACACACACACACACAACCGCGCACACTTGCGCGCTCACTTGCTGCACAAATGCGACTGTAGCTTATTTGAACGTGAGCTGTCTATAGCAGTGAGCAGTCAAGCAAGAGTGGGACAGGGTAAACAGTAGACACAGGAGCTTACCACTTGGGTTCTTGTTTTTCTTAAGATTCTTGCCACAAAGACACTGCAGCATATGCGATCCTTTGCTGAAAATGTTCCAAAGAAACCACATTGATTTGGGCGAAGAGCAGTCCAACAGCCTAGGCGCCCTCATAGGGAAGGGCTCTTTGCGTGCGCATAATAGCCCGGCCGGATGAGTTCTGCCGCACGGGAATGCCACTTGTACCATAGAAAACGCCGTGTGGTGATCGCTTGCGTGTGCGTCTGCGTTCAGGTGCAGAACTATTGCGTGCCACTCCAGGACCTCGTTATAAGCGGCGTCGCCTTCCCGGCTCCTCCGTAACCCGAATGCACTTTTTCGATCGCATTTGCCGTGCGGGGGTGGGAGTGTGGTCTGATTACGGTGCAACGCGAGGGATTTCAGCACAAAAAAACATTTCATATTAGTTCGTCGCTCCGCGGGTTAAGGGCTGAATCTGCGCGGCGTCAAAAGCCAAGCTACGGCGCTTGCCTGCTTCGCGCGAATGGACCGCAGCCGCAAGCCCCGAGCAAGAGCATCTCTAAATAGAGCCGAGAGCCGGCCAACGCTGCAACGCCGTTCTTCTGGTCCAGAAGGTTTAGATCAAAGTTTGATTTTGGTATTTTGGGCCCTTTTCTGATATCCTTATATCAAAGCACCGCGAGCCCCGTTCGGAAAGTGTAGCGCATCCGGCGCCGGTGTGACCGCGCAGCGTTGGACCCGCGCGTCTGAATAGGATGCGCGAGTGTGGGTCGGCACGAGAGACTGGTTTCCCATTACGTAGACACGTGGCTCACACATCGAGGTTTTTGGATGGAACCACTCAAGGTTCTCCGTCGCAACGTCTTGCCCCATCAAGGATCATCGTCAAACGAAAGAGGAGGAGAGTGATAGCGCGGTCCCCGAACCCTCCGGTATTGCGGGGTGCTTCATCTAATTGTGACGCTGCTGTGTGTGTGAGTGAGTGAGTGTGTGTGTGTGTGTGTGTGTGTGTGTGTTTGTAATAATCTTGGGTT
>JAVSBV010000089.1:702177-720292 GCA_033117975.1 Parotocinclus spilosoma | reverse complement strand
AATAAAAGTATGAGATTTAAGGGAAAACACAAAATTGTCTAGGTGACCCCAAACTTTTGAACGGTAGTGTATATATGTCACAAAATAAGGATAATGCTGAAATACATATTGTATAACAGAACTATTGTTTACAGAGCAGCTCAAAAATCTTATCCTTGTCAGTCCTAATAGAAAATGCCTTCCATTGTAGAAAGGTGAGCTATTCAGCACCAGAAACCCACACAAAGCACACACAGAGTAACAATGGAAAGGAAAAAACTCCTTCTTTTCAGTCAGTTGAGAAAGCAAGCACTAGTTCTCCTTTGATCAGTAACTCGAGTATCAAGTTGTAGTCATTTTTCTTCATCTTCAGAGCTGTAACAGAGAGACCATGATTTAAAAAGAATAATCATTTGTGCAGCCATTAGAGGCAGGAGAGGGGCAACAAGACTATGGAAAAATCCTACCTAATTTATAATAATAGTGACTTAATGGTTTAATGCTGAATGCTCTTTAAAATATGTTATTAGAATAATTATTGTTACATTAGCAATTAATCATGGTGCAAGTAGGATTTTTAGGTAAGTTTCTGTGATAGGTCAAAGCTTATTTTGCTACATTAGCTTACCTGGTTTGTATTAACCAGACTACATTAATGTCTGTATGTGCTGTATCCTACCACTGCTAGGTCCAAGTCCACTTTAGTTCAAGACACAGATCATTTTGTATCTCTGAGCAAAATTGGTCTAAAAATAACATATCATGACACATTTACACACAACATGGTAATACACTTCAGTAATAAATACACCTTGCAAACTGAACTGTGTAACTGTTCTCTCTTTCTTAATGTTACATTTACAGCATTGAGCAGACGCCCTTATCCAAAGCGACTTACAAGTTATACAGTCTTACAATTCAAGCAATGGTGGGTTAAGGGTCTTGCTTAAGGATCCAACTGTGGCAGCTTGACAGAGGTGGGATTTGAACCCAGGACCTTCAGATTCATTCAGGTCCAGAGTACATTACCTTAACCGCTAGGCTACCACAGTCCCGGTAATGTTGTGCGCCCTTCTGAGACAGCGAGTGCTGTAAAGTTCAGAGACAGTAGAGGGTGGCCAGTTATTTTCTGGACGGTGTTGATGATCCTCTGTATGGCCTTTTTTTGTGCCATGGTGCAACTGGAGTAGCACACAGAGATGCAATAAGTCAGCACACTCTCCAAGAAAAAAGTCAGCAGTTCCTTCTTTAGCTCGAGCCCCCTGAGGAGCCTCAGGAAGTGGAGAAGTTGCTGTGCCTTTTTCATGATTGCCGAGGTGTTGAAACTCCATTGGAGGTCTGCGTCCATATGCACCCCCAGGAACTCGAAACTGGTTACCCTCTCCACACGGTCCCCATTAAACCTGATTGGCTACAGATCTGACTTTCTCCTCCTGAAGTCTAGAATAAGTTCTTTAGTCTTGGAGGTATTGATGACCATGTTGTTGTGTGCACACCACCTGACCAGCCATTGGACCTCCTTTCTATATGCTGTTTCGTCACCATTAGAGATTATTCCAATCACGGCATTTGTAATGTTTTCTTGATGACTACTGACACAGTCATACTTGTACAGGGTATAGGGCAGTGGAGTCAGCACGCAACCCTGTGCATATGCAATGTTAAGTCAGAGGGCTGTGAAGAGATTTGAGACAACTCTGACTCTACCTCTGTACACGGTCTGAGAGGAAGTCTCTAATTCATCAGCAGACGTTCTCTGAAATATCCAATAACTTAACTGTCAATCTTTCCGGTATAATGGTACTAAAGTAAGCAGAACTAACTGCAGTTCCAGGTGATGGTGGTGTGGAGTACTGTTACAATGGCATCCTATGCTGATCTGTTAGCTCTATATGTGAATAAAAAAGGAGTGTGGGTGGGAGGCTGGACATGATGTGACGTTTAACCAGTTTCTCAAAACACTTCATAATTACTACTGGTCAGTAGTGATTGAGGCTGCTAATGGTGAGCTTTTTAGACAGTGGTATAATTATGGCTGACTTCAGACATGGTGGTATGAAGGACTGGGGCAGTGATCTGCTGAAGATATTTAAGAGAATAGTGCCAAGTATAGGTTAACAAATAATAAACAGATTTGTGCAACAAAGAGCATTTATTAAAATTAATACAGAGAGCAGTTTGTAAATATCAAGTATTTCCTAATAAACAAGGAAAAATCCTGTTTTAGATTGCATGGCAAGTATCTCATTAATTAGCTCCCAGTGGATTTGCTGGAAGTTTAAATAAGACATCTGTGTGTGTATGTGTGTGTGTGTGTGTGTGTGTGTGTGTGTGTGTGTGTGTGCTTCTGAAGGCTCTCGAAGATTGAGAAGGGCATTGCAGTTATTTTAGTACAGTATCACAGCAAGACCATTTCTAAAAACAAATAAAGATCAAAAGGAATGGTAGCATGGCAAAGCGGAGTTCATACAATAAAATTTCTTGTTATTGTGGGGACATCTGGTCTTTACAAGTATAGGCAGAAATAAGGACTCACATATACAGAGAGAGACAAGCAGCGGCATGCAAAGTTGAAATCCATGCCTTCTTGTGAAAATAACAAAAAATTACCTTGCTGTAACAGCAGTTCCTGGGGCAAAATTGCCACGGTCAATTCCAGCTAGCAGAGAAAGAAAAAAAGCGTGCCATTTGTAATCAGTGCAATTGGGTTCACTTGTGCAAAACCTATTTAATGAATGCTCACATGTTGCTCAGTGTACAGTCTGCACAGGGTTCTCAATTAGATGGCGGTAAATAAGTTGAGCCAGTGATTTGGTAAATGTTCTTTGTAGTCTCAGCTTTCATCAAGAAGAAGAAAAGAAACTGGACAGAAAAAGAATGTAAAACCTTACTTGCTTCATTTAGGTTGTATGATGCAAAATAATCAGGGGTTCCTCACACTAGGCAATCTGTTCCATGCCTGAGTGCGTTTGAACCCCAAAGCATGGTTCATTTGACTAATGCAATCTCTCTAATACACTTAACCGTGTTTGAGCCCATTGATGAGGTGGGTAGGGCACCTTTTAAAAGCTTCTTTCTCTTAACGTTTAAAGTGCAACGCAGCTTTGAGACATCTGAGCAAAATTAATTCAGCTTAGTCCAACATCACGCTGCATGACAGTGTGAATGCAAACCAAAGATATCTCTGGAACAGTGTCGTTCTCAGAGGAGGTCCATTGGGTCCCTAATCAGTTAAAAATAAGTCCCTAGAACTGCTTACGTTGCAAAAGTTGCTAAAGTTAAATGATTACCAGTTTAACCTGCCTGTGATGTACAGACTGTAGTTCCAACAAACACCTTTGTGATTAATTACTTTGTAAACATGAGGGTCCAATTGTTAATATGCTAGTAGAAATCCTTCCAAAAAGAGGTAACCCTAGCCAGGGAAAACGCATGGACACACACTCATCACTCACACTGGCCAAGCCAGTTGTATGTGGGAAAATATAGGAATACCTCGAGAACCTACTCAGGCAGTGACCGGGACTTGAACCCGGATTTCAGGAGGTATTAAGTGCCAGCCAAAAGTCCCAGAACAACCACGCTTTCAGGAGAGTGGCATTTTAGTTACAGAAACATGTTGCGATTATTGTTCCTGCAATTGCACAAATGCTACGCATACAATGGGAGAAGACCAGGTTTCAGAAATGCTAGAGCAATACAGTATCGTCATAATAAAGAAGACATTGGTGCTATCGAAATATACACAAATGTACAGGTTGCACACACAGTAAACTGCATTTTCATTGTACTGTGAGATGGCGACAATTTTCAGCCACTACATTTGAGTGTTTCTAGCAATTTTTACATTCATATGGCAAAAAGCCTATTTTGAACTCTGATAAACCTCCTATTAATTTTGAGCCTAAATGTGATGTGAAGGCGGGTGAAAGTGTCTTTTTGAAGAGACGGTTCTGCCCATATAAATATGCAAATAAATTCCTCATGCAGCTTCTTTCTCTCTGTTATTCCAGTGTTGTGTTGACCCAATTTCACACTACATATTGCATTTTATCACCAGAAGGGAGAGGTGATGGCAACTCAGGGCGACAAGCAACCTGTTTCATCTCAGAATTACCTTAGCAGAGCATTTCTTAGTCAAGAAACCACATCTCATAGCTCAACATATGTATCAGCATGCAAAACTTACAAACCTGCTTTTATGCACATAGAAAGAATTGCACTGATATTTGCAGCTATGCTGATTACAGCCCTCAAGGTCACACTGTGGAAGTGTCCCAAATAAACATGCTGCACTTAAAACGTTTTCTGGTGGCAGAGATAATTCATATTTTGCATTTCATTGTTTCATCTATTTACTTTTTCTGGCCTTTCAGATTTGATTATGATAACACAGAAAATCTGCAAAAACTCTTAAAATCAACAAAGACAGTTTGGCTATGATCACAGGTATAGTCTGAAAGTCAAAAGCCCTATTTTTGTCAGATGAAAAAATTCTCTAACGGAAATGATTTGCCAGAACTTATATATATGTTGCTGGTGCATCATAGTGATGTTTCAAATCTTGTTAAGTACAAAAAACACACATACTGCAGGTTAATAAAACTCAAACCTGTTGGTACACACATGGAACTTGGGCAAATAGAAAATGACAAATGAACATATCTAAGTCATTGTAGGTTTTACAGCTGTTCTCCTACAGTAGGTTTACTAGCACTCAACCTACTGTGTGCAATATTATAGTTCATTGTTGGTAAACATAATTTTTGAGTTTAGACATAATTGCACTTTGAAGACAGTTTTACACAACTACAGATGTGTTTCATGTAAGGCACAATGTTACAGTAATTGACAGGTATCCACATCACCCAATATGACTCTTATGTAATGACAGAGTGGGTGTGCATCTTGTACTATGGAGCATGTGTTCAGACTCATCAGGGGACAATGGTGAGAGTATCAGCCTCCTCTAACCCTGTACCACCCCGACTGGTTGGAAGGAGCGGCTTGTGTCCATCACCAGCTCCTGCTCTGATCCTTGAGGTTCTGATTCTTGATTTGCCACCCAAGGCCCCTGAGTTTCAAGGCTCATCACTCGAGACCCTTTCTGTATGTAGCTGTTTGGATCCCCTGGCTACCCTCCTGAACCCTTTTGCACTTCCTACTGCCTTTTTGGTGTTCTACTCCCTTGTCTTCGGGTAGTCCTGGAGTTTTCTCCTTCCTCCGTCTGTTTTATTTCATCACTTCAAAGGTGCTCTGTCAGGGTGATGGGTACAGAGCACAGCCTGGTGGATACTTTATCCTACATGGCTCCATTCTGACTCTTTTTTCTTCCCACAACAGGCTGTAATTACTCAGGTCTTCCTATTTCTCTAGTTCAATCCCTTATCGGGTGTCTTCAAACATGTGCCTGCTGTATGGTTTCTACCTGTGCCCCTATTAGAGTTTGTCTGTTCTTGTTCCTGTCTTTGTATTGTTTCCCACCTAGGTGTGTTCTGTTAGCATATCTGTTTGCACTAGCTCTCTGTTTTAGCCTAGTAAGTGTCTTTATTTGTATCTTCTCCATCTCTGCCTTGTAACTGTTTTTTAGAACTGTATGTATTCCCCTTTGTTTACCACTTGTCTCTGTGGTATCATAGCCATCTAGCCTTACAGTTTAATTCCTGCCTCTTTGTTAGCTTAACCACCTAGCCTGCCCCCAAGCTAGGGGCTAACAACACGTTCAGCAAGCACATATACATGTGACATGTTGTGCACAACCCTTCCCTATGTTTGCTGGCATTTATTCTTGTGTTATGATGCCAGAAATTAAGTAAAAGCTTCAGGCTTCATGCATCCATTAGATGGCAGTAACGAGCAAGTTATGGATGGTGAAGCAATCAAAGGCTGGAAATCTCAGCAAAAAAATATGGTAAACATTAGTGGGAGGAAAATGTCTTTGTACTGATCCGTTTAAAAATGTAGACATGTATATTGTATAATGGGGATGTTCTAGGTTCCAGGTCCAGCTGTGCCTTCCAGCCTGGTGAGAATTATCCAATTGTGCCGCAACAGCGACCCCTTCCCAGTCATGCAATGGACTGACGTTCGGTCCAGATATGCACCAGAGCCCCTGTGACCAGAAAGGGATTAAATGTGAAACTCTATTTCTGTTAAATGTCTATTATCTGTCTGTACGCTGTACTGCTGTGATTTTGAAATGAGCTCCATCCCAGAGGCATTACTGAGTGTAATCATGGTCATTAAGGAAAACTGTGACAATTTGCCTCTGTTGATGGCCTTTACCGATGCACACGTTTATTGATGAGTAGCTCCCACTATTTCTCAGTATGATGAGATGGAGATTCTGCATCATAGCTCCCTGCTTGAAACTCCTTGCCCACTTCTGGGCCATCTTTTACCCAGTATGTTATGTTCAAGTCAGGAGTTGAGAAAACCTGTCACAGCCTTAATCATTCACAGGGAATTGATTTTACTATTACATCTTTTGGGACTTATTATTTTTCATATCAAATAACCTATGCAAGCGACTTAAAAACACAAAATATAATTTTCTTTGTTGCTTATGTTTGTATTGAAAGGCCCTTTGGTTACAGAAAACTATTGTTGATGAACAAAGAAGACCCACTTTTATTCTGCTTTCACTCCTTTGTTTTCACACATGCTTTCTCTCTTTGCTAATATCCCTAAGGGCTAGCTGTCCACCACCTTTGGCCGACGGCTCTGTTTTTCCTTCCCCGGCTCGCTGCTCCTGGCTCATGGCATAAATCCTTTCTGTGGCCCGTTGTAGCCACTCTATCTTGCTAGCATCCCCAGAGACCCTGCTCCTGCCATAACAATGGATGATGCTGTCGCAAGCTCTCTGTAGCACAGCCAAGGAGAGCTGGAGGTGTGGTGTTTGAGACACAGAAGTGTTGTTTCATTGTTAAGAGCCCTTATTGGATGGAGGTGGGAAGTTGCATTGGGAGACTTGCTTTGTGTAGTTGCTATCCTGTGTATCAGTGGCCTCACAGCAGGTGTGATGCTGTTTGCAGAACCAAAATGCACTGAACATGAATTGATTTAATGGATTATGTGGTATGTCTACCATGTACATATCTTTCAGTATCCCTCTACCTTATAACTACCAGACTACCAGGACCAGACACTATTGGGTGGGTATATCACTCTTACTCTACACTAGAGACATTGTACATGCCTCCACACATGATGCAGTTGACACTGCAGTGACACTGTTGTGATGGTGGTGTGTTACTGTGTTTTGAACTGGTACGAAAAGGATCTGATTGTTGGAGACTTAAATATTCACAGCAAAAAATAATTCTGAAATTAAATCTAAGCAAACTATTACATCTGCAACTGCAGTAGCACTCATTAACAGGTTACCAGAATATTTTACCATCAGAGCCTAAAGAGCTAATACAAGAAGCTCAACATTTAGAGTTGATTAGAGAGAAAAAGCTTGATGCATGATAAAATGACCACAGACATACACTAAAACAGGCAGCGCAAAACATTTTAATGCAAGCGGCAGCACACTGCATTAGAAGTGTATAAAATTGCCTGGAAAGATGCTCTAAGTGAGTATAAACATGCACTCATAAAAGCTAAAGGTTCATGTTACTCTTCCTTAATAGAGAATAATAAGAATAATCTAACTAAAAATGTCAATGAAACTAAATCCAATTTACCACCCAACTGTACCAGTGATGAGTTATCAAAATTCTTTAAAGACAAGATAGAAAATATAAAATTTTAAAGTCAAAGTGCGTGACTTATTAAGAAACATAGGGAATGATAGTGAATTATTCAACAAAGTGATCAAACTAAATCCATTTAATCCAATTTTTCAAATTAAACCATCTGTGTTGATTAAATCATCGTCATGTATACTCGACCCTGTCTCAACCCGTTTACTTAATGATTTACTCCCAGCCATTAAAGAACCCAGTGCTCAATCTAAACACTTTCTTTGTAACTCCCAGGTCAAAGCTGATTCAGATCTCTCTTTGATGCACACTCTAATAATATAACTAGAATAGCTTTGTTTTATTTATGCAACATCTCTAAAATAAGAACTATGCTAAACATTAATGGTGCGAAAAAACGTATTCATGCATGTAAAACTTCTCGTTTAGATTACTGTAATGCTCTTCTAGCTGCGTGTTGACAAATGATGACCTTCACATACAGCATCTTTGCTTCCAAAATAAAGTCTGAGACCAGCCAACCGGACAGCCGCTACAACAATCGGTTTGCATAGGCAAATAATTTCTGCACAAACTCATCTGCATGCTCATTGTCCACATCGGGGTCTCCACCAGACTGCAATTCATCTTTGAAACTGACTTGAGTTGGCAAATGCTCACATTCAATGGCGTATGTCGTGTTTGAGAGGTTGTTCTCTTCATGGATGAATTCCAGTTTTCACTGTACAGGGCATATGGCAGACTGCATGTATGGCATTGTGAGGTTTGCTGAGATCAATGTTGTGAATCGAGTGGCCCATGGTGGCAGTGGGGTTATGGTATGGACAGGCTTATGTGATGCCCACGACCATCACCTCAGTTTGCAGCATGATAATGCACAGCCCCATGATGCAAGGATCTGTACACAATTACCATAAGCTAAAAACATTTCAGTTCTTGCATGGCCAACATACTTAGCAGACATGTCACCCATTGATCATGTTCGGGATGCTCTGGATCGATGACAGTGTGTTCCAGTTCCTGACAATATCCAGCTACTTTGCAACAGCCATTAAAGAGTAGTGGACCAACATTTCACAGGCCGTAATCAACAACCTGGTTAAGTCTATGTGAAGGAGATGTGTTGCACTGTGTGAGGCAAATGGTGGTCACACCAGATACTGACTTGTTTTCTGACCTTCCGGACCCCCCTGGAGATCCCAATACAATAAAAGTAAACTGCACATTTTACAGTGGCCTATTATTGTGGTCAGTTTAAGGTACACGTGCAATAAGCATGCTATTTAATTAGCATCTTGATATGCTACACCTTGATGGATTATCTTGGCAAAGATGCTCACAAATACAGATTTAGAAAAATTTGAAAACACTATTTGTGAGAACTTTTGTATACATAGAAAAAGTTTCATGAAAAAATGGCAGCAAAAACAAAAGTGTTACATTTATACTTTTGTTTAGTATATTTTGATTTATATTTGTAAGGAAAGACAAATAGTGGTTACATATTACACAAGGGCAATGATCTAAAAACCATACCTCAAAATATCTATTACTACTTCAAGAAATAAAAGATGGTATTGAAATTGCATGAATGTCAGTCAACATTTACAACATTTAACTAAAAGTAAGTTAAGATTTTTAAGGTAAGAACACAAAGTCCTTTGGTTAGGCATTTGGGAACTCTTCTACCAAAAGGCATTTACAAAATATTGACTGACAAGATGACAACTTCTCCTGAAGCGTCAAGTTCTCCTTTTGTAGATATGAAATTTTCGAGTCCCCCACCCCATCACAAACATACACATATTTTGCTGCTCCAGGGTGTATCACTAAAATACTGATGTTTGTGGTAAGAAAGGGAATGGTAGAATTGGAATTTGTCACAAGATTGGTGGTGGTAGGGGTAGGGGGGCTACCTTTAACACATGTATAAAGCCCCTATAAACATCTGTCCATCACAAAAGCTATTGCAATTGGTCCAGACAGTTGGAGGTGACAGGGATGGTTAGATATGCTGTAGGGAGAGAAAGACGCCTGCGGGTGGTTTTTAACGCCTAGAACTGTTTTCAAGCTGTGAGAGGAGGTAATACAGTCTGGCTGGCAGGCAGAATCGTGAATGTCATTGAGCATGTGTTGCTGAAGGTGTGGGATTGACGATTCCTTCACAACATGGGTTTTATCTTAAAAACCACACTTGTATGCATGTGGTGAGTGGGATTAAACATCTTCATGATGCTACACCCAACTTCACTTGAATTGCTTACTCAGTCACATGAAATATAAATGTCACACAGTATAGTTAATCCAAAATATTTAATTAGTGAGCACATTTCAATGTACGTGCACTGGTTTACTGAACTGTGACTACCCAGTATCCTTCATGTTCAAGAGTAAGAACATGAAGGATAGTCAGTCATCATGTTCAAGAGTAAGAATTAATGTAATACAGTTATAGCACATTTTGGTTTGCACAGTTTGTTAAAGACCTGAACATACAGTATGGGTTACTAAAGTGCCCATGAACTGGTCATTTTTATCAAGTTGTATAAGCAGTGTTGAGTAATTGATAGGTTTGTAAATATGCCTCGTGCTATTGAAAACAAAAACATTAGGTGATATTTCAAAATGATATCGTCCATAATTAGATATCCCCTATTTTTTTGCAAGCAGTGTAGTTCTTTGGTGGCGATGACAACTTTTTAAAAAACATTTAGCAAAATGTTGGAGAATGCAATATATTTTGGTTTTCACAAAATTTACTGCATAAGTTTTTTTTATGATGGCATTTGTATTAACTCTAGATTGTGCATACTAATCAGATGAATTGCAATTAATTGCAATAACTTATCACAAAAAACACTGCATTCCAGCCACTGCATTTCAGCCCTACATCATACTAACATAATTTCAGTGATTATCTAATTAACTCAGGAGAAAATGTTAATGAGGACACCTGATATCACTCTTGTCATGCTGCTTAGAAGAGTAAGATATTTGCTTTAAAAGGGTAGTGGTGCTTTAAAGTTTTCTTCAGTTAACCATGGTTACCTCCAAGGAAACGTGCAGTCATCATTGCATTATAATCAAAAGGGGTTCAAATGCAAGAAGATAGTAAGGTAGCTAGTAGATAGCTAGTAAGATCAACCATTTCATTCATCAATTGCAGTGGAGAAGGCTTCAGGTTGCCCAAGAAAGTGAAGTAAACATCTGGAGAGTCTCCTAAAGAGTCACCACCAGAACAGACCTTGCTCAGGAATGACAGAGGGCAAGTGTGAGTGCATCTGAACCCACAGTGAGACAAAGACATTTGGAAGATTTCTTGGTGTGAAGAAGAGCAGCACAGAAGCCAAGAAAAACATCAAGGACAGACTGACATTCTGCAGGAAGTATAGGCACTTGGACTGCAGAAGACTGGGGTAAACATATTTTCTCTGATGAAGGTCCCATTAGACTGGCCGGTTGGGGTAACCCTAACCCTAACCCTACCCCTAAACCCATGCAGACATGGGGAGGATTCTCCACACAGCAAGGACCCAGGCCACTCCACAGTGGGATTGAACCCAGGACCTTCTTGCTGTGAGGTAGCGAAGCTACCCACCTAGCCACCGTGCTGCTCGCTATACTATTCAGTACACTGAAAATAAACATTAGCATCCTTATGAGCATACACTTCTAATGGTAACGATTAACCTAATTATGTTCAAAACTTGTAGAAGGTACTAAAATCAAGTCTAAAACAAATGTATAAAAGATTCAATGAATATGGAGAAAGGGCCCAAGCCTAAACTTAAGATCTGTGATTTCTCATTCAATAATAGCTAACATAACCACATTACTTTTCTTTCAAAAAACTTTGTCAAGCACTACAATAATGAGTTACATTCACAAATGCCACTTAAAACTGTACTGTGCAATAAATAAGTCTTATGTTTATCATGTGCAGAAGCAGTATGATTACTCTGGGCTCTGAAACATCTGGGATGGACCATCAAACAGTGGAAAATGTGTACTGTGGTCAGACAAATCAGTATTCCAAATCTTTTTTTTAAAGAAATGGGCACCCTGTGTTTCGGACCAAAGACAAAAAGGGCAATTTATACTGTTATCAGCAACAACAGTGGCCTTGGAATGTCCTACACATATCTCTAAGTTATCACTACTAGGGGTGACCAACTGTTGTGATGGATGTGATGGTTCCCCAAATCATGTGTCACGCCAAGGCAGGATTGAAGCATTCATCATGAGGGCAGATTTATATTTTAGAAATGAAATAAAAGTCAATGTAGACATAGGGATCACTGTCTTTCTATGAATTTGCATATTTTATACATTAAATATACATTAATACATTACAAACATAACATTAATTTCATACATTCTTCGATTTTGGGACTATATAATAAGGACACTGTTTGATATTTTAAAATAATAAGCTAAAATGTGTGGTGCACATTTTACATGCAATGTATATATTTTTAAAAGTACTTATGCTAAATGACTAATGCCAAGCTTGATACATACTTGTACCAACCAAGAAAAGTTTACTATTCAAAATGACCTTTGTTTAAGGATAGTAGAGTAGAGTGGTATAGATTTTTTCAGTGTCCTAATATAACCATGTTTTGTACAGGGTCACATAAGCAGGTGATGTGGAATGACAAGCATTCCAATTGTATAAAGCAGTATAAACTGTGTAATTCAAATTAATCACTTGATAAGCTTTAGCTTTATTAAATGCATCAGCTGTCCTCAAAATCTTGGTTTGAAAATTGCCTTTTCTGACAATAAAAAGCATTTCATCCATTGCCTGTTCTCCTGTCCCACATTTAATGGCAAATCCTTAATTAAATCAGCTTATAAAACCTGATTTGAAGTAATGAAGTGCTATAATCTGTAAATTAGATAAATTAGCATTGGAAAAATGAAATATGAATTAATCAGGATTAGCTACTGTAATAATTTAATTTCTAAAATGGCATCATGGTCTGATCTGATTTAAATGGCATCTAAAAAAAAAAACATTAGAAGGATGGAAGAAAATCATTTGCCATCCCCATGTTCTGATGTGTAATTATGAAAAGTACAATACTGTATTGTGCTCACAACAACTGGATTAGATTTTGCTAAATGAGCTTTAGGCTTGCCATTCTGTCTCTCTCTTGCTTATCCTCATTTGAACAAACAGACATTAATATAAGTAACATTTGTTTCTTCAAAACTGTGTGATATTTGATTTGACCCCTCCATGCTGGTATGAATTCAGGACTTGATGTCTAGGTAATGCAATTGAATGTATTTCAAGCATTTACTTGCCTTATTAATTACCTTCAGCTTACTATCAGTGAAAACACATGTCTATTCAACTCCTCTGTGATCTTGAGAAAACTGCTGGAAGGGAGAACTAATAAAGCGATTGGGTTGCATCTCCTCTGAGATTTAGATCATTGACTGATGCTTTGGAGCAAGCCTGATGCCCTCAGGCTCTGTAAGGCTGAAAATCATAGGCTCTGGCCTCAGATCCTCTTTCAATCCTGAGCCCAAGATAAATGCTTTCTCTGGGATGGCTTTTCTAATTTGCAGAACTTGGCTGTATTTGAGGCTGGCTCAGAGCATTCAAAATACTACCACTTGCTGTCTTGAATACAAATATGGCAATGAAGTTCCTATACTGACCTTGCATATAGACCATATGCAAATAGATAATACAGTACATCAGCCCAGCTTTCAACCATCACCAAGGGTCTCAGAATTTCAGTGTAACAATGTGCCAAATGGACTACATTCTACTTGTTAGAGTTGGCGAATATTACAGACTTGTTATTATGCAGCTTTTAAGGCATGGCATGTAAGATGTTCTCGTGGCTTTAGAAATTATGCTGTGTTGATATATTTGTTAGGAGCCCAAACAAGGGAGGGAACAAGAGATTAACATTTAGGTATACTGGTTTGAGAAGGAGAGAAGGGCTTAAATCAGTTAAAAAAAAAAGTTTTTTTTCTCAGTCCTTTTCTTGTAGAGTTGATTTAAAAAAAGATCTCTTGTTTATGACTGCTTAAGATATTTATAGCCCCCATAAACTTACCTTCTGTATTTTAAGAGGGCAAATTTCAGGGATGAAAATAATTCATCTGTACCAATTATGAAGTACAATAATAGGAAGCCAGTAGTGCTCATTGTTTTCATTATTAAGGTTTTTTGAGGCAGTAGCACAAACCTGGCCAGAAAATGTTGCTAAGGGACAGAGTTTCGAATTACTGAATCATATTTCGATCATATTGGGTGCTGGTTGACAAAGGTGTTGATAAAATGTAAATAAAATAAAATCCTTTGTCAACGAAACATTTTCTTAATCAATTTATTAGCAACGTTAGCAATTCCCATTACATTACAGTTTATATCAGATATAATAACCACTTCAGGATTTGGTTTGAGACTCATTGTAGCCACTTAATAAACTCACAACAGTTTACAAAATCCTGCCTATTAGTTTGACAACTATGTAATCCATAACATAGATGCCTGCATAATATGCCAGAAAATCATGATAATAAGATAACAATAAAGATCATCAAAGATAATCAAGATAACACTGTGAAAAAAACTACTTATCAAAACAAAACAGTAGTAGTACTTGCTACGTGCAGTACCTCAATCTCCATGACTTTTAAAAATAAAACAGAATGAAATTATATGATTCTTATAGGTGTTTTAACTTCTTTTCTAAACACCAAAATGGCTTGTTTTTTTTAATAGTAACAGTGTATTTAGATCATCAGAGTGCTGCGTGTAGGCGTCAGAGGAGCTGACGGACGCTGAAGTTTGGAATTAGTTAAAAAAAGACAACTGATAGTTAAAACAATGTAAGTTTTTTTCATTGATATAGATATTCTATTTTTAAGGCTACTGTACTGTGTTGCACGGTGAGCAATGTTGTGTTTATACATTCCATGACCTTTTAAATAAATGTCAGCTCTGTGTTTTCTTAACTGATGTTTTATAAATTAAGCACTTTAGTAATGTAGAACTGGACTTATCTTTCCTGAAGTATTTCTAGACTAATGAAAGTTTGATTGGCACAGTGTTTTTAAAAAAAGCTGCTTTCTTTAGCGTCTTCCTGCATCCTTGGTACTGTTTTTTCCTCACTAGCCGATGCAACCCATACCATGATAACATTATTATTGTTATTTTTATTTTTATATTTTTATAAATGAATGTTGTAAACTACACATGAATGTAGTTCAGAGTTATGTGTTGATTTGCATATTACACAGTATAGAGCCATCAGATTTCAGGCTGGATGAATGGGAATATATTTGATTACTGAGTGTAAATGCATATAGATAAAATCTTTTCAGGCAACAAACCAAACACCACCTACATGAAAATAGTGTTAGATGGAAGCAACCACTCCATGATCATGACCTTGTGAAATCTCTGATGGTAATGTGGAGACCATGCGAGGTAAAAGTGAAAAAAGGCCTAGGAGTTATTGCCTTCTGGTTTCACAGAAGGGGCATAAGCCCTCAGCACACAATGCAACCAGATTGGAGATGGGGGTTGTGCATAGCTATTACATGGTCTGTGTGGGGAGAGAGGATGAGAGTATGTGTAAGACTGAGATGGAGTCTATGTTTATTTGAGATGCAGATAGAAAACATGGACAATCTGAACATGTAGGCAATTAGTTTGTGTTATCTTGTGTGTGTGGGTGTGTCACATGGATACGTGTTTGTGCTTGAGTGTGTTTTGTCACACACATGCTGTGTACAATTGAAAAGTGGAGGCAGACTTGTTTTTTTTAAATCAGTGGGAGGCTGAAATCGCCCCAGGGTCCTCCTAGGGACTAATTAGTGCATGTGACTTTGGTTAATAAATCAGGTGGAATAACAGACACAAGTGCTAATGACTCATAAATACACAAATTTGTGTTATTCAGTCTGAACAAGGGATAATTCTATTTAATGCAAAGCATGCACATTTATTAATAATTATATTAACAGGGACAGGGAGGGGCTGGCCTGCTGTTGCTGAATAGGGAAAAAACTGTAGAGCAGGAGGCAGAATAATTTTGGAAAAGAAAAAAACTTGGAATCATTCCACATTTCTAAACCTATTTTTGTCATATAGCGAGGAAAACACTCAGTGTGGGAGCTAGGGTGACTATATTTGTCCATTTAATGAGACTCAACATGATACATTACAGGTCAAAAAGTATTCAGACAACCGTTTTAGCCTTTTGCTTACATGTGCATAAATCAAGCATGCAGTCATGCGGTCTTTGTAGGTAAACACTACATGGACAACATTGTTTTGATGCTGACACGTTACATTTATAGGAGATTATATAACGTTCCGCTTTGAAGACATAAGCAGGAATATGGGGAATATGGAGTCCTTTCTATGCAACTACAACAGCTTCCACACTGGAAATGACACTGGAAGACAGTGATGCTTGAAGAGAGGACCTGGCTCACAATCCCTGTTCTTATTTATCCCAAAAGTGTGGGTTGAAAAGTTAGCGCTCTGTGTGGAACAGTTTCTCCGCATCAAACTCATCCAACCATGCCTTTATGGACTTTCCTTCATTCACTGGAGGACAGTCATGCTGGAACAGATACTGGAACAACAGTGTGGTCAAGACTCTCCCCTGATTCAGTATGATAATGCAGAAAATGACGTCTTATGTCAACGTGAATGTGACTGGCCTATATAGAGACCTGTATGGACCCTGTTTTCAGGTTCATCAAACACCACTGGATGAACTGGAACTAAGACTACCAGGCAGGTCAAAATCAATATACACCCTTATTAACTTTCTTGTAGCTGAATGGAAACCTATGCCTATGATCATGTTCATAAATTTATTGGAAAGTCTTGACAGAAGCCTGAAGGCTATTAAAATATCAGCTCTAGCTGTCTAGCTATCAACTCTATGATGTTTATAAAACTAATGTAGAATATTAATATAGTGTGCTCCAATATAAACAGATTACGAATTACCAATGAAGTTAATTACTTTAAAAGATTAATGTGAAGCCTAGGGCCATTCAGTCTACACTGTGAGTGTTACTGGGTATCAGTGGGTAAAAGTTTTTTAAGGGCCATTTCAGGGAGAAAGAACTTAAGCTCTTTTTACAAAAGAATCTATTAGTCTTGTATGCCTTAGAAAATGGAACTTTGCGCTTTCAGTAAACACTTATTCCTATATAATTTTCCAGTGTGCATCTGAGCAAGGCTGATGACTGTTGAATGGATTGAACTGAATGGATTCAGTTAATAGCAACATTAAAGACGTTCAGTGCAATTGTATGAAGACCATTTGAGTGGTTTCTGCTCCCAGGCCTAAATAGAGGGAGACATGATTTGCATATTTGTGTTAATCCTGTTTTTATATAGCTCATAAAGGGTTTCATAAAGGGATAAATGCTCTGAGGGTTTTGGAAACACACAAAAACATCTCAAGGACTGGAAGGTATTGAGTCAGTTCATAAAAATACATTAACAGTGAATAAAGCAATTCTCCAGTATGATTAAACAGAATATTTTACTGTATCTGCAGTGGACCACTCTCAGAATTTCATACATTCTCTTCAAATAGTAAAGAAAAATGCAGACCATCTAAAAAAATCACACACCTCATAACCTTCATTTGAACCCAGGCTCTCAGAAACTGTCTTTTACAGCAGCTGGATCTTACCACCTACCACCGGAGCTTAACATTACCATTTTATACAGGTGACAAAGTTATCATCACTGAGGTGGTGGCAAGCACACTCTCTCTTATTTTGTTAATGGCAGTTATGCTTCATTTCTCACACATGGCTCCTTACTCAAAACTCATGAAAACATTCCTGAAGCTGTGTGTTTTGCAACCAGCCCAAACTTCCCTTAAGCCTATATTATGTATAGGTCCAAAGTCAACATGTGTTCCTGTAAAGAGATTTGGTGATCTTCATAATATAATGGTCACAAAGTTTGATTAAATACATTACCTGACTTTTGTGAGAAGTGTACATGGGAACATGTATATTTACTTTAATGTGGTTGCTAAAAGCAATCATCCCACAGTCCAAAGACTTGCATGTTAGATTAATTATTGACTATTAATCATTATTAATTGATTAACATTATTGACTTCAGTATGTATATATATAGAGGGTTTAGACCTGGTTTTAGACAAAGGTTTGGCTACAGCAGCTCGGCCGTGTATATTGATGGATCTCGACGGACAGTTCCGGTGGAAACAGGAGAGTTGAAGTGCACATTTAATTCTGCCGTGATTTGGGGAGCCGAGGTTTTATGTTTTTTGGATAAAATCTGGGTTAGCACCCGAACATCCCTTTCAGACATCTTCCTCTTGCATCCACAGTTAACCCTGTTGGATGTGGTTCGTAGTTCTTGGTGGTATGCTGACATTACCCTGGATACC